>JAUTBQ010073317.1:0-16792 GCA_032361185.1 Lepetodrilus ovalis
TCTCTCTCTCTCTCTCTCTATCTATCGATCTATCTATCTATCTCTCTCTCTCTATCTATCTATGTCTCTCTCTCCTCTCTATATTTTTTTTCTCTCTCTCTCTCCCTCTCTTTCTCTTTCACACACGCACGCACTCACTTTCAACATTATTATTCTAACATTCACAAACACACATTATCGACATAATAACAATATTATCGTATTGCTATACATTTCTTTTAACCATCATCAACTGTCACAAGGCAATGTTTGGTTTTCACAGTCGGTTATTCCTACTGGGTACCCAGTGACAGCTGTATGGCACCGCACACCGTGGCAGTAGACAGGCTCGAATTCGTAACCACCATCCTTGGACTAAAAGTTCCATTTAAGACTGTTTTAGCTTAATTCCACATTGTGCACACGGCATCACGTTGGGTTCCTTTCAGGGAGTGATATCGGAAATTCACTCGGATACAGATTTCTGCAATAATCAGCTCAAGACTCTTCGGAATCTTGAGCGAATTTACTTCTCTCGCCATCGACCCATCGCTCATAGCCAGGAGATGCTCTTTTTAAATTGGCAATGGTTAATCGTAGGAAAACGAAGCCGCATGCTCCTATCCAATATGTACGTGATGTATTGGTGCAGGAGTTCGAACGGGTTCGAATCCGTGTTGCTCGTCGTGGGATACCATTCATCAAAGTCACTTTCAGTATATATATACATATACGCTTCCAAACATTGGAATTTGATTTAATCATAGATACACTGAATAGATTGGTTTGTCAAATACATGTCAAATTCACATAATGTAAATGAATCTCGTGTAATCTAGAATCACAGATAGGTCAATGCGGTTGAAACAGTTGTCTATTTCCGGTATTACCCATCACAGATAAACGTTTAAATTATTTGAACAAAATCTGAAACATTGTTAGAAAATTGAAGCTGTTTTCTATACCGTGTTGTCTTGTTTATGTTTGACTTTGGGTGGGAATATTTTAAGTATTGTGTTTGCAGACATGGTCATGCTAATAGTTTACATATACTTCACGGAATTGTGTATTTGAAAAAACTATTTAATTGCTGACCTAAAATTACACAGTTGTTCCGTCAGACACGAAGGGCAACTTTCAAGCTTTCATTAAAATAGTTTGATTGTATCTATCCTTTCCATGCACATTTCCAACATAGCGTATACAGGATCGGAGACACTAAAGTAATTACTAGCGCACGCTGTGTTGAGAAGGGAATGTGTGGGTATACGAGCGTCAATTAACAGCCATCTGGGTAAGCACAACTTCAATCCCGTGATCCTGCTTGATGTCAGAAACAATAGGCCCATCACAGGTCTGTATGGGATTGAGGAAATACTGGTGATATAGTAGACTATCCATAGTGAACTAGTGATATAGTAGATAACCGATAGTGATGCAGATACCAGCGTAAACAGTACAAACCACGGGCATACTCTCATGAAGCTCTGCTGATCTACAGTGAGAAACCATATAGTACTCTTGTAGTGATGAGCGAACAAGATACATAAGAGAGGTATAGAATACGAGAGTTTCATGAGACGGTACCCAGTCATGGGCGCATTGTAAACATCGTCGTGCAACCTGGTTATATTGATGATGATGATGATGATGATGATGATGATGATGATGATGATGATGATGATAATAATAATAATAATAATAATGGCAATAATAATAATAATGGTAATAATAATAATGGTAATAATAATTGGTTGGTTTAGGTGATGTAGTGTATGAATTGATGTACGTTGCAAGACCTACAGCCAAAGGGATACGACCCTTTGACGTGGTGCCAAGTTTATGGCTCTCGTGATCAGGCTGATAACCTGTGGTGAAACAATGAAAACCATAAAAGAAACATAAAAATGTGCGGGGCATTTTAATTGCTAACATTTCATGCTGGAAAATTGACCAGTGTGTTTATGTTGTCTTCCCTGCCTTTCGACTCTAATTGAATAGTTAAACAGATGGATGTAACACTATCTAAGGAGTAGAAAGTTTCGAGGTTACAACACTAAAACTTTTTGGTGCCTTGACCCGGATTTTCAGCTAAGAACAGAATACTTCACGTCACGGATATATACTTGGTATTTACAGGATTACTTAGAACCAAGACCCGGATAATTCTAACAATCTGGACATGATCAGAATAACCGGAGTGATCTCAAGAATTGCGGATACATCTGAAGATCTCGGACGGAAAAAGAAAATTCAAATAAAACCGGACCTGTGAAGTATTAACTTGGCCAGTTATATGCTGAGTTGGTTCATTGCTTCTCTTAACTGCTCAACTATTGTAAATTTGTATGTATTAGTTATCCTGGAATTTTACCATGGCTAAGTTATTTGGGAAGTTAGGATCACTAAACAATTAAAAGTATTGTTTTGTGGATTTAAAATTATTAAGTTATTAGATCTCACAAATTGTGTAGAATAGTTTATTTAAGCAGGCGTTAATGAATGGTTGGATGCGTAGAATCAAACTATTGACGACCATGTAAAACGTATGACAATGAGGACACGTACTGACTGACGACAATGTAAAACTAGACAAACCGCCTTGACCAGGCTCATACGAATAACCTGGTATGATGCTGATGTTGACCCAGGATCAGCTGAATGAAATGAGTGATGACATGTCTGTAGCTCATATGATTCAGTGGATCTGGTACCTTAGCGGGTCGGTCAACTCGATACCCGCTTGACGAGGATATACTCACGAGTACTCCCTCTGACGAGGGGAAGGCCTAAACAGGCAGGATACGTCAACTCCGCTGGGACAGGTTGGCAAGAATTATGGCCTAAACAGGCAAAAAGAGGTTGGCAAGAATTAAGGCTGAACTTCCAGAAAGTTTTAGCACATCGCGCAACGAAACGGATTCGAGAGTTTCTTCGATTATGGTGAAAGTAACCGAAATCGAGAACTTAGGAATGGTCAGCAAATTATTAAGGCTGCTATATTTACGCTCGTAAATACAAACGATAACGTGACTAAAAGTCCTTAATTAAATTAATTGAACGGAATTCATGACATTAGTAAGTACGCACTACTGTTGGCTTGCGTGAAGAAATGGACTTTTTATTATTTTACGGATTTAGGGTGATAAAATTACGATGTAAATAATGTGACCGTGTATGCTTTCATAGTTGGGGCTAGTTTGGAGGACTGATGTTATACCAATAACTGCAATCATAAAGTTGAATATTAGTCGCCAAGAAATAGTTGCGAAGCTGAGTTTCACGTTTTGAATTTGAAGTAAATATAGAAATAGAAGTTTGTAGTAGTCATATTATGCAGTTAATATTGTATAATCATGGCAAAACTCTTATAATCAAACCTTTAATGGGTAACACTTGGCTAAAATACTTCGACACTGACGTGGACGTACATAATGATATTTACCGACTGAACCTAATCATGGCGCATAATAGAAGTCTGAGTACATACTGCAGGACCCACACGACAAATAACAGCGTATTCAACTAATATTATAATGCATATGTTCATTCTATATCACAATCTCATTTAAGGATCGACTGTTATTTTGCTTACGTTCATCGAGGTATTAACCGATATGCAAATTTTATACATCGGTTTTTACGTTCAACAATCAAAACCAACATAAAATTGCTAGTACATTTTAATTGCTATAATTTCATGCTGGCAAATAGACCAACGTTCTTCCCTGCTTTTCGACTCTAATTGGATAATTAAACAGATGAACGTAACAAAATCTAAAGAGAACAGTTTCGAGGACTTCCGGAAGTGTGACGTCACTGACCAGATGGACCTTTCAGCCTGGTCAGGGCGGTAGCGTCTAGAATAGATTAGTATGAATATCTTCATATATTCCATTTTGTGTTATTATATAGTCACGTATTAAAAACTATTAGACGATCATTCAAAAGGCCTTGTGTTGTGTGTACCTATTATATGGTGAGGGCACAACACATACTGTAGATATCAACATAATAATCCGAATAAATGTTATTTCTAGGACAATATTCTGTCAAAATTATTTCAAACAATGTCATCTAGACATGCAAGCAAATCGTTTGTAGAGTAAGAGTTTGTCGTTACAAGTAGACAAGCTGTAGTATTGGACAGGTGGTGAGCAATAAATGACAGGCTATATTGTGTACGCCGCCCATAGGCTGTACCGAGGCGTTATCATCTGCAATGGAAACGTCTACTTCACTGTCAGAGATTGTAATTAATGGGGTTTATGACCACCCGACTGACATGCCGTGATGGTACTGCCGTAATGTATAACGACCAACGTACATAAAATAATGCTTAAACACTTAGTCGTACGACAGGAGTGATAATTGCATGAGTTATTGAAGGATGCTAGATAATGTTTTGATTGTGTGCATGATGGCGATCACACTAATAGGGATATAATTATTCTATGTAGAGCGATAGACTCTGACTTGCACAGATAACTAACACATATAAAAATGACATTCCATGCCTAACGGAGTACACGTCCTACGACATACGCACGCTATTACCGTTGGACTGTTGGAACGTTGCTGGAGAAGATGGTGGTAAATCGATGACAACACTTAGAAGTGTTCTGGGTGCAGACATGGCCTAACCTACAGCCATGTTTGAATATTCTTGTACGTAATTTGTTGAAATTGGCGGACTCGGATCGAAATAAGCTGACTTTGAGACATGTGCTGATTACTCGCTAGGAGTTTTTACTACGCGTGTGCGGCGAGAAAACAATAGGGAAGTGAAGCCAAGCTCGTGCCGTGACGTCCTGGGTATCTCCTATATCTCCTGTATCTCCTGGATTGTGTCCACTGTCTGTGCTACAACGCTGAGATCGCCACACCTTCTATTGAACATAGTCAGTGTATGGCTAATTGATGGATTGTTATTTTGTAAAATCTTGCAGAGGACAGTCCGCTTACTCTTTAATTTCTACTCTTAAAACTTCATATTTTCGAATACCACACGCTATGAATATTGAACAAACATTGCTAGGAATGGGATTGTATCTAACACCGTATCTCTGAAGTTTCAGTCAAATCTTGATATTGCTCAGTCTCGTATATGTTATATCATTAGGCCTATACATGTACATTGTAATGTACTAAGCTCTCAATATGACACTGAAGTAGAGCATCCATATGAACACCTCCCACCAGTGTTCCCTATTCCATATCAATGATGTATTCATAAAAGCTTTTGGATGTAATCGCATTGAATTATTACCCTGATCAATGCTTCAGTGTGCACTAACTTTCCCTCGCAACTCCCTAAAGATTTATAACCCAAGCTGCAGTGTTCACAATGAGAACTCATATAGTCAGCTCATCCCACCGGGTACCCATTTTCTTCTGAGTGAACAGGGACATGTTCGTCACTTTGTTTTCTTTCCGTCACCTAACTTTCTTCATGTCCTCTACACTCTTCAAACTAAACACATATTAATATTTTGATACATCTCCATCATTTGTCTCCCTCATTTCATAACACATTAGATCTGGTGTAACATAATGACATTCTAATCATCTTGTAATCTTTTATTTAGCTTTTAAACTTAGCGATATCTAAATAGGTTCTAACCATTAAGGTCATATGCAACCATTACTTTGTAGGTAATCTGTGATTAATGGAATAGTCGAAATAAACTTCCAGATAAGAATGTGTTTTAGTCGACGATGGCTACTGGACAGACTAGCTACTGGTAAGGCTAGCTTCCAACCTAAACATGGGGCAGCACCGGCCAAGGTACAAGGTCCACATTCAAACTGACATCATATCTACACCGAGTTCCAAACTGCTCAATATCTAGTATTACATAGCACCGCGCCCAGATAAGCTTGGCCCACGACAGGCTCGTAATCACCGCTAGCACCGTGTTTCTGGACGGCGATAAGATGGCTCACACCACGGGTCGCAGTATCGCCGACTCGGTCGTGCTTCATTAACAACAGATTTCTGACTCCGAGGAATATCAGAGCTGCACAGGTTTGTAGTTCTCTGTAGTAGCGGTATCTGCGCATCGTATCAACAGGTTGACTCGATAACGTTGATTAACGGGGTGGGGTACACTTCAAAGAAAGAACGGTTTTCTCTGTCGTCTGCCAAGATAATGCGACCAAAAAATATGTGTGTGTGAAAATGGGATCAGATATATGTATACGAATAATTGGACGATTGTAGACGTATAGGTGTATGTGATTGATTGAGATGCTCATATTTGACAAACGATTCATTGACATGGAAACCTCAATTCCGTAGCAAAGGAAAAAACACAATATTTGATGGGAGGGAAGGATCATTTAATTTCCATTACTCATCAGTTAGTCAATGAATACATCGTCTGTGTCAATGGTCTAGCACAGTGACTGGCTGTGTTGTCTTCCACGGCTAACTAGTAGTACAGCTCTAGACATATTGGCAGCAAGTGGATGACGCCATATCGATTGTTCAATACTGAAAACAACACGTCGTCTCTATAGTAAATTGAGAATGATTGAGAGAATTACGATTTAACGGTGCAGTGCACTTTTATCCTTATATTTTCAGTAGTGGTATTTCAGTAGTATTTTGGCGGTAGTTCGCAGCTGTGTGCTTATTGTGGGAGCAGGCATAATAGCAATTTTAATTGCGATACATTTCTAGAAAGACAACTTAGATTTTCAATTGGCACTGTCACCTGCTTCCATCGCAGGATGACGTATCGCTGTTAATCTCGGACGCTTCTTGTCCCCCAGTCTCTTTACTTTCACTTTGAGTATCCAGTGTATACTCACGGAAAATAAATAGTATTATATTGACTACATCTATTCGCCGTGAATAGTTTTGGCATCTAACTCCTTTCCGCTCGTCCTCAAACCCATTCACTCGGGTTTCATAAAATAGTATCACATGGAAGCTCATTAGTATTCTGTATATATATCACGCTACAAATATGATGCTATATACTGCATGTATAGTAATTTGATAATCTTGTGGTAAATGCATGTTCATTTGTTATGCTGTCATGCCTTCTATTTTTTAAATATTATTATTGCCTCGTATTATTCCACTATGTAAGTATATAATACAAAAAAAACACACACTATTTCTCTGCTCTGTTCATGACTATTTCTATGCTTTAAATGCTAAAAGATAACGAAAATGTTACTTTATACCTGTTACATAAGATAGCACTGCAGTATACACATGTCACACGGTCAAACACTGTTGTAAACCTAAAACATGTCAGTAGCATCACTGTTGAGATATCATCAGTGCATGAATTGGTGTTTCAATTGTTTTTTATACCGCCTATAAAAATTGTTCATCTACACGTGTGTATATTATGACGAAGGAAGGTGCAATTTGTAAATGTCTTATCTATCGTTATAAAGTTCTGTTTATATTGTTTCAGAACACAGAAACAATAGTGTGCTTATTCCATGGACATCGAACAATTAGGGTTGCCTAATCACGTGATAGATTCAGTCGTTATTGTGCACAGTTTCTAAACTTCCTTGTTTGAGTGATATCTCGATATCTCTCAATTACCATGAAATAGTATCGCATTAAATTACGCTCTTCGCATTAAATTACGCTCGAATTAATTTGGTGATTTTCAGTATGCTACAAGTTGGCCTCGTTATCAGTCGGCATTTCCTTTCTTGAGAACCAATTTTCTGTTAGCTTAGAATAGGCCTACTGCTTTGGTCGTGATAATTGTTTCTACAGACGGTATCAGTTAGTGACTATAAGTGCTCTAACGCTACACAGATCGTCACAATTCTGATGATGTATGGAATGAATGCTCGCATTCTTGATGCACGTAACATTAGCAATCTCCTGGTTAAAAATAGTTACACAATGTGCCAGTCATGTTCCTCTAGGAAATCCATACCAGCCATAGACAACAATTAGTTTCTATTGTACTGTAAACAGATAACTGTCCTTGTGTAAGCAAGCTAAATCATGCTATAGAAGTGAGATCACGCGGCGATTCAAATAGAAAATCTCACAATATAGAGCGTGTTGGTATCAAAGATATGAACGCGACTTCGTGATGCTACGGTGATTTCATAACGATAGGGTCAGATTATTAGGTATCACATAATATGGAACCATCACATAATATAATCCATTATGTTTTGTGGACTTTATCTTTGTTTTATCGAATGCACCTACGGTGGAATTCAAGATAAATAGTTTAAATGTTAAAGTACAATATACAAGTATATCAATGTACTTGTACAACATGACAGAGTATATGCCTGTGTGTGTGTACAGTGAACACATATGTTATACTTGTACAGTGAACACATATATGTTATACTTGTACAGTGAACACATATAGAAACCATACCCAGAGAATATTCTCAAATCGCAATTTGATTCTAAAAGTACAGTCCTTGAGTACGGAACGTATATTCCAAATTCTATCTTATACTTGGAATGATAACAAAGAAAATCCAACAATGAAATGAAAGCACTTTGTGGACAACAACCCCATCTTAGTATTCCAATGGAAGATATTAATGTTGTGATAGTTTCTCACTCAGGATGCAGTCCGCGATCACTTGTTAAAATGGCTATTTCAATCTGTAAGTGATTAAAAATACTTTAGATGTATCTGATCCATTGTGGGATGTGGATTTTGGGGGATTTTTTTAATTTCGTTCATATATTCCAGTTTTAGAGGGTCAAAGACAGTGAGTGGACATGGATAGTTGTGCCTCGCACTAACCTTCTCCTGTCTACTCTGGCACTAAACATGGCGCGCTCTGTGATCATTCTGCGTGTGACTTTCTTCACATTCCATTGTTTAATATCGTAGAACATTTCCATGTTCATGTATACTATATATAACAACACCCGCTAGAGGGCGCTGGACAGTGAAATACACTATACACTATACTGTAAGTGTGGATGGCGGAACAATCAGATGTACAAATGGAAAGGGTGGTTATCCTTTCAATCTAGTTGAGTACACATTTGTCTCGTGGACATGAATATCTAATTATGCACTAATGCAAATACAGTCCTTCTATGTAATTTCTGACTAGCTGCAGATGTCACATTATGGGGCGACTGCACAAATCCGTCGTAGCTTTCCACTCCGACATGAACATGCACATGTACGTATGTATGCAGTATTAGATAAAAGAATGTGTACGCTATAAAGGTAGTTGTAGTTTTATTGTCAGGGTTAATGGACAACAACCAGGATGTGACGGAATCCGTGAAAATATAATGTAATTGACCTGTATCAATTGTTACAATATAAAGCTTTGTGTAACAGCTGGCCGTATGTTAGTAAATCACTAATAAGTACACTACACAGAGAACACGGTAAACAACAGGTTGTCATTCACCTGGAAACTGCATTGCAAACAGACATTAAATTCCATGTGTGCGCGAACCAGAGAGAGAGAGAGAGAGAGAGAGAGAGAGAGAGAGAGAGAGAGAGAGAGAGAGACGGGGAGAGAGAGAAAAGAGAGAGAGAGGGGTGAGGAAGGGATAGAAAGAAAGAGGGATAGAGAGAAATCGAGATAGGAGAGGGGAAGGAGAGAAATAGAGATTGGTAGGGAGGGGGAGACAGAAAGAGAGAATAATAATGAGAAAGATATAAAGAAAAAGAAGAGAGAGAGAGAGGGAGAGAGAGATGGGGAGGGAGGGAGGGGGAGAGCGCGGGTGAGAGAGGGGAGCGAGATATACAGAGGAAGGGAGGGTTATAACGGGTTCACACTGTCAGTGACAAAGGTACTTCTCCACCAGTACACATCACGGGTGTCGGTTGCAGGTTACTGAGTTTTAATATTGACCTTGTCCCTGTAATTTTACGGAAAACCGCGTTGTGTGCTTCTAATTCACAGCACAAAGACCTGATGGGTGAACTGGCTACCCATGCATGTCACCACACAAACTCTCAATAACAAAGATATCCTGTAGGTCGATATTTGTATAGTTGAATTATAACCTTGTGCTCAAGTTTTCTCCTAGTATTGCTATACTGGGAGGGACAAACGGAAATGCAGATGTAGAACAACATGACATCATCCAATCATCTCAAATGCCTTAACAGCTTACATGCACGTTAGTGACTATATATATATTGCATAATAACGGTTATTCATGTATAATTTACAGGTGTATCAACATTTTCCCTTAGACTATTAACTAGTATACCAATATAGAACTTTGTTAAATATAAGCAATTACATAGCGAATATTGCCTTGCATCTGTCCATAAAAAAAATGCAAGTCAATGGCTAGCTAACGATAGTTTAACTATTTTATTTTACTGTCATCAACGATATCAAAAGACATGAAGGTTAGATTATATTTCCCACGCAATGACATTCTATTGTAAGTAATGAAAACTTGTGCTGGCAAGCTTGCCCTTTAAAGTAGAGAGGTAAGCTTGTGTTTAACTCGTCGGTGCTGCTACCAATGCTATGACATCCCAGTGGGAAGCCACGCCAGCGCAACAGAAGCAGTCATTTCTGGAAGTGGCATATCCTCACACAAAGTATTACAATCCGAAGAGTAGCAATATGCGATATGGTCATGGAGCATAAATGTTTAATTAGATTGTAGTAGATATGTCATTATCTTAGACACGCAATATCATATGGTGGCCAATATCGGGTGATAAATATTTTTATGAAGATATACATGTGAATTCATTATGCATTTGTTCTATTACCTCCGTCTCTCTCTCTCACTCACTCACTCTCTCTCACTCTCTCTCTCTCTCACTCTCTCACTCTCACTCTCACTCTTGGTTTCCCTTCCTCTATCTATCTTCTCTCTCTTTCATATTCTCTTTCTCCTTAAACTCTGTCAATGTGTTTTTTCTCTCTCTCTCTCTCACTCCGTCTGTTTGACTGTCTGACTCTACTACTGTCTCTGACTATCTGACTCTATTACTGTCTCTGACTATCTGAGTGTATCCCTAGTGAGATGGGCAAGGCGAGTCGAGATTGACGAAACTAACAAGAGACCGAGGGGAAGAAGAAGTTACTAACTGCCACGCCCTCTCCCCCCAGCACACGCCAACACTTCCGCTAAGTAATTACTATATCTATGAATGTTCGCTCACCATTTTCTCCACTTGGTCTTTTCACGTGGTGTCATCTGCGTCGCCTTCTGTATTGATACTCCTAAACCCGCATACTGCAATATCGTCTTGTGAGTCTAGCACTCGACGGCATGTGTGTATCTGGAGGACTTGCAAACTAACACCAATCACTTAACTCGGCGTTATGCTAACGGACGTATTCGATTGGCGAATATCCGTTTACGTTCCTGGTTAAAGCACAAAATATGTAATACCCGTCCATGCTCTCAGCTGATCTGTCCAAGCTCTGTCTCATCTGATGGTACTAACACCAATATTGTTCTGCTGGGGATATGCTCAGGGAACAGAACAGTACAGTCGACCTCAATATTCACTCATCTCTATCGCATGACTGTATTGAATTACAAGGAAATTGAAAGACCTCCCCATCTTTATGTGATTGCTTGTTACTGTGCATGTAGGTATAGATTATCCGTGCCCTACATCAGCATGCGTATAATTACTGTCGCGAATTTTGTCGTTTCAGTAATCAGAGTGTATTAATTGATCAGAAAGTAATGAGAATGTATTAGTTGATAAATTAGACGCTGCGTTCTACTATTGGAATGGCATGTTTTCCCGTGGAAAGGTTGAGAACTACTTTGGTGTTCGACAGAGATGAAAGTGGGTTGTTTTTTCTATAACAGAAAGCATTCCAAATTGAATGTGCTCACACTGAAATATGTATTGCAATAAATACATATTATCTTTTAAATGATTTCATTGATAGTTCAATCTGTCGATTGACTGTACCCGTTACATGTTTATAAGTAAACGTTCTTGTTAGAAAACGCTATAAGGTTATATGTTTGTTTTAGCCTTGAGATGCAGTGTTTAGATCTCTGAATCGTGTACAATTACCAGCATTAGTTTACTAGGATCTGAACCCGCCCCGTCCTCGCACCCCAGGGGTATTTATTCCGCTCACTCCCCATGGCATGAGCGGAAGAAGTATCAGGCCTTGGGGTGCGAGGATGAACCCACCCAGTGTATCCTTTCACGAAGCTCTCTTATCTACAAATAGACTGGTAGCGCTCTCTTAGTGTATTAGCTATCGGCAAAGAGAGCGCTATGAGTCTCTTAGTGGATAAGAGAACTTCGTGAAAGGATACCCAGGCTCATGGATCAACATTTCGTAGCTCACCCACCTGACATCTCTTCTGTGTTGGTGCCATGCGGTGTTGTGCAATGAACGGTCCCAATTCTTGTACCTCGGCAAGTTATGTGAAACAAATAAAATGCGCTGCCTAATAAGGTTGTAACTATGTCTATGAGTATTTCGATAGTCTTTTCTCTCCGAGCAATAAGTATACTATTTCCCGCTATTGGAGTCTAAATTATCTGCCCCAAAGTAGCTTCTTCAACAGTTTACCTTCTAATATCCCCACATTTCATATCAGACAAGATTACACATCCTGGCATTTCTTACTGAGAAAAACACTTCCAATTCAATTTTTTGTTATTATCCATGCTGTATACACCCTCAAATTGGCGTAAAACACTTATATATTTTCAACAAGATAGAATTTTCCTAAATAATTATGGCCTTGCCCTGTTAGTCGTATATATTTATCTTGATAGTACTACTTTGATATTAGTTTAGGTATTTTACTGGTCGTTATTAAAAGTGACTTTTCGACAAGTGTCAGCCTAAATCATTCTTACTGTAGACACTGAATATGGAGGCGTCAAAGTAAACTATTTCAAACCGATCATTTCGGCGTTAATCACACCTTCAATGTCATTTCGAATTCCTATCTTACCAAGTGCATTAAATTTATTTTGGGGTAATCTATTTACCGCGTCATTTAGTGTTCACGTTCATGAGTTTGTTATAACCATTTCCGGCAATCCAAACGTCAAAATTAACTTTTGCTAAGCAGGAATATAAAAACCAACGTGTCCGTTGTATATTAGACACACTGTGTATGTTACCAGATTAGGTTAATAACAAGCTGAAAGGGATGACCAAAAATACGTCTTGTCTAATCTAATTTAGTGTTTTGGTGGCAATCTAGAAAAGTTACGACGACGGCCTATAGCCTTAGTAACCAGACTTCTGAATAGTACACGGGGCAGATCTGCTGGCAAAATTAGATAGCTGAGATTAGGTCATGGGCATGAATACATTTATCGTGTAGACTACACCCAGCCTGAAGTGGAATACAATGTGAAGACATGCTGGTGAACAAAGGCATTAGACATGTATTGTTAACATTTCGATCACCGTGAAGTATTCTGCATCGTAAAATATGTTTTAGTTGCAGTTTTTTAAGTTGGATTCGAACACAGAAGTGATGGTCGCGATCCCACTGGCCTGTCGTGTTATTACAGACGCGCGATGCATGCGGTTGTCAATACAGAAACTGACGCGCATTCCAGGTTTATGGAATTATTGATAATATGTTATAAATGTTCGTGATCTGTACGCGTTCAGTAGCGCATCTGTGTGAAATACGAGTTGTTCAAGCCAAAAACATGGTATTCCATTTGTCAATGAAATTGGGTTTTCTTTTTTTGTGAGAGTATGGGTTTAATAACAAATGTGATATTTCAATAATATTAATGCTTATAATTTAATATCCATATTAATTAAGTTATGCTGAAGAAGAATATTGCAAATACAGACTGAATAGAAAGAATGACGCATTGCGTTATATAACACCAATAACACTGGGATTGCCATAGGAGGAAGAACGTCATAATGACGGAGGACATTTCTGTCCTAGATCTGAACCAGTCACGTGACATGTGTTTATTGGTCCTCCACCAAATGTAACAATATCGGGGATGTTCCTGGAATCACATGCTACCTTTCATTTCCTTCAGCCACGAGCCTGTCATCGCAAGTTGAAAGCAATGTTCGTCAAACCTCTGGAATTTCTCCAATATTACGCAATATTTCATCCACGTGTTGGCGGAGACAGATGTAAGCTTGTTGCGCCGTGTCCACAAGAGTAGAGCGTCTAATTGCCCTCCAGACGCCCCACTTATTCTCATGCTTCTAGTCCCACTGGTGTTCTAGTACCGTCTCAGTATTGTCGATAAGTCAGCATCGTTTCTATATGTTACATAATTTTCTTGATCGTTTCCTATCATTGACATTGAGTATGTCGGTATCCCTAGCACATCGATTAATAACAGTACATGATGCGCGCCAGGATTTCCGCACACGATATTCATGAATTCCTTTTGATAGAAATACGTCATTGACTGGTATCAGTTTTCGTCCTGCTATTCCGTTTAGTCATTTCCTTAAGAAACATTCCAACCTTTTCAAGAATCTAAATGGACCTACTCCGTGCCAGACTTTGTTTCACAAAAGCGTATGCGTGTGTAGATATCATAAGAAGTGCAATAGTTATACATATTGACTGGAGAATTATCGATGGGAGCATGTAAATATGTATGTACGTCAAACACGTGTATACCAAAGTATTGGCCATTAAACTGTTGTAGCACTGGCTATCGAATCGCATTTGCACAATGTGATATGTACTTCCTGTTGTTGAAGGGAGGTTCTGTCAAACGCTATCTACACTCTATTATTATAAATAAATCTATATCTTTTGCCTTAAACATTACTTCCTGTATAAACCTGTTGTGAAAGTACAGTCTCCTAGTCATACGACTATAGCGTGCTTTGAACAACGCGGCAGGATTTGCGTATTAAAAGGTAAAACTAATGTGTTTTATTTGACGAGATCAAATCGTCCCTTGTCATAAAAGCACGTAACGTTAGTGTCCATGTAATACACCTATATAGTCAGCTCCGCGTCCTTGTTATGACGCACACCACCATTGTGACCCTCCTTGACCATCTGCTCCTAGCACAACAGTCGTAGGATTGGAAACCATAGTATTTTACTATATTAAACCACAATTTACTGTGGATGTGTGCTTCAGTTTTAGAAGTGTATGCTTTAAAGCATACTATCATAGAGGTTTGACGTATAAAGGGCAAACGAATTTCTATCGAAGATTACTTACATTTGGTTTGTTCACCCAAAATTTGTAATTTGCTGATGTATTTATTCCCCAACACTCGATAGCTATCAAATACGGCATATTTTTAATGAATAAAAGGAACGTAGCTCTAATCATTTTGCCTTTGGAACATATACAGTTCCCGCTAGGTTGAATTCCACCTAAAGTGAGAAGAGGATTTTGACGATATTAAATTGATGACAAGTATCACAAATTAATTAGTTTGTATTTATTACTCAAATATAGTTCTATATGCGCCCATTGAAATCTGTGATTATATGCCTTTAATACCGCACTCCTGTGGTTATATGTAGTTAAGTTAATACTAGGGTATTCCCTAATTCTAAAATCTATATATGTATACTAATTACATATCGTGTTACATCATGAATACTAATTGTACTATCTGTATGATGAATGCATAACGTGTGTAGATGAGAACTGGCCACAAGCTGACATACCAGTCCATTAGCCGGTTTCTACAGCTATCGAAACAAGTCAGATATTGATACCCGTTCAGTCTATATTCCTCATGGCATTGCTGGAATAACGAGCTGACGTGAAGAGTGGAAAGTCAATTTGTCAGACCAGACAGACCATACAGTTAGCACGTACAGACGTACTTCACTCGGCCATACATTCTCTGGGCCATTCTGTCATAGATCCATTCCTTCGAGTATAGTATACACACACACACACACACACACACACACACACACACACACACACACACACACACACACACACACACACAGTGCAGAATCTTCCACACTGCTTCTGAGATATTTTTTTGTTCTGGATTCTACACTATCCCATAGGTTTGTCACCACGAAACTTGCCTACACGTATTTTCAGAAAAAGGGCCTCGTTAACAAGGTTCGTAGACGCGTGTGTATGGCACCTGTGCTGCAGCCAACATTGCACCAGCGTGGCAGCAATCTCTAGCCACGAAACACACTCCTCGAGAACAGCAGCATATTGTCTTGTACTGGTCTCTGGCACCACTAGATCTACGTAGTGTCACGTGAAGCCTATTGGTCTAGAACACAGCGCAATGTCCAACAGTTGGTGCACAAGGAGACGACATGATATCGAACTTTCAAGATTGGTACATCCCGAACTGTGTTATGTTCAGGAGCTCCCAATTAGGAAAATGTGTCTAGTGGGTGGGTGCATTTTGAGAAAATATAAACGTTCTAAATATGAATTATTAACTGAAGTGTGAGCATACGTCTATTCTGAAGACGTCGCTGTTTTAACACTGGACCAGTTGGGTGTTCAGACAGGGTTGACTCCGATGACATCAGGTATTCCCGCTGGATATATTTAATCACCGGAATGACGCGAGGGGTCCTGAAAGTCAAGTCTGGAGATCACTGCCAATCTTCAGTGGTATTCACAGACATTCGTCAACAACGTCATCAATGTATATACCACGCAAATAACATTCACTATTCTGAAAGCATGATTATTATTACCGATATACCAAAACACCCAAATACAAAGGATAGGATGAGAAATGGTATTATTCAACATCTTAAAGGCATACTAGATATCACGGTTGATTGGCCTAGATAATGGCCAAACGAATTTCTGTCTGAGACTATTTAAGTTTGATTTGTACACCCCAAAGTTGTTATTTACTGGTATACTAAGTCCCCAACACTTGATATTTATAATAAATTTCA
>JAUTBQ010073428.1:0-16787 GCA_032361185.1 Lepetodrilus ovalis
CTCTCTCTCTCTCTCTCTCTCTCTCTCTCTCTCTCCCTCTCTCTCTCTCTCTTCTTCTTCTTCTTCTTTTGTTTCATACGGACTGGCTATTTGTTGATACAAAAGACAATCTAATGTAATAGTTACATGTATACGTGTATTTCTGTTTCAAACAGTACCTCGTGTGTGCTTGTCACAACCAGGACAACACATCTGACAACCAGGACAACACATCTGACACTATAAGCTGGCTGCTGTCACACTCGTGGTGGTATTATGTCATGTCTAGTATAACGTTATGCTGCTCTTGAAGTCGCATGAGTCTGGTGGATTATAATTATAGCACATCATACAGGTAGTTGTCTATACAGAACATGTAATTCATCAAATCTATATTAGCTATAATCGATGAGTGTATGTCTAACTGGAATCAGATTCAAAAACTGGCATGATTTCGTTCGTTTAAAAGTATGATATTTTTATTCAGTGCGGTCGCATATTTTGCATGTATTACTGACTGCCGCATGAATACTTATAGTATATAATCGTGTTTTTAAATATAACAATATTCATTCTGTCGAAGTTTTCTGTCGAAGACATACAATTACATATATTTACGGTCGTTTTGGACTAGTTTTTAGCTACAACTGCAAAGTACATTCACTTGACAGTACATTAATATGTTTGTACATAAAAAAAAACTCACCTCTGTATGGTAGACAAACGTTTACTGCAACCCAACGATATGTTGAATCGAGTTTATTTAACAACGTGAATGTTGTCGCTTTTAATTTGCCGCATTATATAAATGCAAGGGGAAATAACTCAAGGTGTTACGACTAAAATATAATATGCATAGTTACGTTTCCTTCATACATCAGTTGATGCATTAAGATAATTAATGTTCCGTAACATTTATTCATATAAAATATGAATTTGCTTGATTATATTAATGCAAGGGGACATAATTCAAAGTGGTACGACTAAAATAGAAAACGACACGATTATGTACCTTCATAAATCAGTTGATGCATCAAAGACAAAATAATTTATGTTTCGTAACATTAATTCATATAAAATATTAAATCAGTGACGACTATTCAGTGTTGGGAATAAGTACATCAGTAACTTTTGCGTGGAACAATCACGCAAGTAGTCTCAGGTAGAAATTTGTCAATTATTTATGTCAACCATTTGTGATGGTATGCTTTTATAGTGACCGTTCTCTCATATCTTGAATAAATAAATATCATGTTATACATCCAGGGCATGTAGCGATGGTACTGCGTTAGGATGTCGGTTTTAAACCTCCAGGCCACAACAAAAAAGCTCAAGGATGATTTGCGTGTTTACAAATACCTACTAATTCCAATGGAGAACAAATCGGATGACAAAAAAAATGCCACGACACAGCGGCCTATTGTACTGTAGTATATACCTACACAAACACGGAACACAGGCGACACACGGCCTTCTCACGGATAGTGCCAGGACTCGCTTTGAAGAAAACCAAGGGCGGGAAAGAGGAAATACTATCGATTAACAGTGTAGGAAGTCGAACTTTCATCTTATATACGTCTTCACTCGCGAGCAAATGGTCATCTACTTCTCGACCATGATTGAATGGCAGATATCCACAGTCGGGGCTAATTATAAAAAAAAATATCGAAACCGGGTTCTGTATTTCTTTGGTCGGTGCAGCATTTCTCATCTTTAGGGTAAACTGGTTTTGGCGATCTCTGACACGGATGTTGTTGTCGTGCTTTTTCTCTGTGGTGTTAACGAGGTACTAAATAACCTACGTATACATGTCACCCTGCGGTTTACCAGAGATGTGTAATGTTGATGTGTAGGTCCAGAATTAACAGATTACGTTTCAGTGTTTTGCGGAGGTGTTCTTTTGAAAATGGTTCCCGAACTGGATCATGGCATTCTATAAGTGTTCATGAAGACAGTGAATTAATTGTATGCCATAAGAGACGTACGTCATACTCTTTAATCGTAAGGCCATATAACATTATTTTATCGTTTCTCGAACAGCACCATACCTTCAAAAGAGGTTACATATTTGTATTTTTATTGAGGATTGGTAAGCAAGCTGTAAAGCTTATTTTTATGCCGCTCCATGATTGTTGCATACGCACCCTTTTCATATACTAGTATGCAATGTCGATCATGAGGGGAACTAAAAAAATACAACCATGATCCAGTCTATTTTCCTTTTTATTCGGGTAGTTTCTGATAACGGTGAAGTTGGTTTTTCTGGCATAATGTTACCATCGATAGAATTAATATTTTCAGTCGCATTAGAAGGACCATGTACACTTTACGCATTAACAATACACGAAATTTCCATTCCAAAACCTCCAGCCCCATCATATTTTATTTACATATTATTATATACAAACACACTGCAAACCAACGAAAAATTAACGAGTAAAACAAATGTTGAAAATTGTTTTCTACTTAATGATTCTCTGTTCTAGTAATTTGAGTTACACGTCTATTGTATATCGTTGACAACTTTGACTACCATCAAACTGGTGTTTATTAACATTGTATTCGAAAATCGAAAATTCTTTTCCAATGAAAGAGTATGGCCGCTGTAAGAGCACAATATTGTCTGGTATTACCTGGTCGGCATCTTCTATCAGGAGACTTCTATGTTGGAATATTATCTCAGCTAAATTGACCATTTTTCCCTATGCAAGTATGATCTTGCCCCTTTAATGGAACACATTGGCATATATGTGTATACGATGTAAGTCTATGCAGTGTTTAACATATACACATATGTACTATAGTATTTATATATAGTCCGGCTTCTACTTACATTATACATCTTGATGTGTTAATAAAAGCATTATTGTTCGTATGTTATCGTGATTTTTAAATCATTACAAATACCGAGCTATTTACTATGTAAACAGTATTCAGTTTCGGCGGGAAAGGTTGTCGGGTGCCAAAGATTGCGTCTACATATACGTGCCAGGTTTGTATTGAACTGTATGATAAATAAAGTTTGCATAGATATCTAAATATATATGTAGTGTATTAGACTTTATGTCGACGTGACCCAGGGACCTTGACTCGATACCACGTGACCTTGGTAGGCAATGAGTAGTGTCTGGTCAGCTGCCCTTGAGTTAACGGGATTCCTTTGAAAGGTCATACCTTCCCTGTTTACAGACACATATACGCCATACTTACAGAAGGATCACTTCCGCTGAAGTTAATTTTGCGGAGTTAGCGAAATCCAAGAATCTATCAGGAACTTGCGTCAAAGGAACTGCGACTACTAAGTACAAGTGATCTCCGAGTTGTATGTAAAGTGAATACAAACTCGACATGCGTGTTTCATCTTTGTTTGCCTGTGACAGGATAGATTAGGATTATCTTTACTTCAAAGAGACGAAGAAAGTTAGCTAGCACTGTGACCTGAAATATTTAAGTCGTATACATATGATTGACATAATAGTCAAGGAATGATATATGTGAAAGAATCTTGAAAGCGGCTCTAAACACCAATTTAAGAAATATTGTCCTATATAACATTTTAAACAAAGGTTAGCAGACTAACCAATACACTATAGAGAAGCATGTTGGCTTTTATGCTAACTTTTCTATATAGCGTTTCTGTGGGCATATTTAAAACAATTTAACCTTTTCACTGCTAGATTAGGCACATGCACTGGTATTAATGGCATATCCGGTTGCATACAGCTTGGCAAGAGTTAATTTAAACAAATCGTACACATTTACTATACAATACTCCCTTGCATGCTGCATGATGCGCACACAACCCGTCCATTGTATTGCCTTGTATATAGGCCTAACGCCATCAGGACGGTAGATAATATTTATGACGGTCTAACGTATCTCAGTATTTGAAATATGCGGGAAATCAACGATACTACAATTGGTATTACCACCTCGGTATAGACGCTGGTTGTATATGATTCTGTAACCAGCCAGCATGATGTCTACAGAGGTACAGTTTCAGATAGAGAATGCCGTATAGTCAATGAATTATTCATGTTAGAATCTTGGAATGTGTCACTCCGGAATGTTATCAAGAACGCGGGGGACGATACTACAGTGATTTGTGATTAGCATCAAGGAAATACTGACTGTTTGCCGTGCTTGTGGATATGCTTACGGTCAAAGGTGTCAAGGAGATACAATTATTCAAAGCTGTGAAGGAATGTTTGTTTTGATAAAATTTAATTGTGGCAGTAGCCATGAGTCTAGTGCTTGTGAGAGAGGTTAGATGAAATGTTAACAAGTTTTAAATGGGGTGTTTTCTCTTTTCTTTCTTGTTTTCTTTGGGGGGCGGAGGGGGGTGGGGGGTATTTGTTTTCCTTTTTTTTATGTTGTCTTTTTCTTCTTCTTTTTTTCTTCTTTTTTTCCTTTTTTCTTTCTTGCTTTTGTTTTTTTGTTGTGGTTTTCTTGGTGTGTTTTTTTGTGGGGCACGTGTCATCTCTTACTCTCTATACGGCGTTCATTATGAATATGGTAGGGCCCTCGTTCCATAGAACGATCGTACAGCGTTATAAGAGTCGTAAGTGTTATATTATGGAGTCACGACTTTCGTAGCTCTGCGAGCGTTCTTTGAAACAGGGGCCCGTATATATATTACCGTATAGTCATCATATATCTATAGTATTCATTAATCTCATTGTCACTAAATCCTAAGCTAGTACTAAAACTTCGAGATTAATATATTATTCACACTGCATAGTATTTACGAGATAAAAATATGTCTAAAGGAATTATGCGAAGTGACTCACTATCTAATTATCTCATCAAAACTACTGAAGACCAGTGGACGAAGGGCTGCACCCTGCCTTACCACCTAGCGCGCAAATGGCTGTTTAATGTGCGGAAACAGTTTAACATTTATATAACTACGGGAATAAGTCGAGTTTTCCGTTATCATCTTCTATCAAATTGGTCAATCATCACGAATATAAGTTTGGCTTGTATTCATGTTCCGTGACTACTGTATACTGAGGACCTAGGCCAGTAACTAGGTATTTTACGTTAGATCTGTCAGAGGTCAAGTAACACGTAAGCGAATCCGGAAACGTATAATGATCTTTAGAAATGTGACACGAGCAATTGTGCAGCTTATAGCTACCGCTGATGTATTTCTAGTATATCAAAGACACAGTCTATAACCTGGTGACATAGTTCGATATACTAGTATACATAAAGATAAACGTGTTTAACGTAGATCGTAAAGGTGGCCAAACTGGGAGTGTGCCGCTTATAACACTGTAAACAGTTAGATATTTGTGCGGCAATAATTATTTTCCAAGATTATCTACTTAGTATATTAATTTCAATTTACAATTAGAACAATTGTAATTTAAGGAAACATTTATGTGAATTAATATAGACTATTACATATGGACTGATCGCGAATTAAAACCTACGAACTAAAAATACAACTAGGTTTTGAGTAGCAAAGTGGTAAGTTTCAGTTTAACTAGTAAAATTGATTTTAAGTTTGCTAGTTTCCTTATGAAATATCACTTGACATCTTATGTAAATAGCATAAATGTCACTACTTAATAAGAATGTATTTTCTATATAACTGATAAAAATAAAATTATTAAATTTAAAATGAAAGCACATAATTATTTCAATGAGCGCGTAGAACATTATTTGAGTAATAAATACAAATTACATTCAGTAGTGATACTTATCATTAATTTTATATCGTCAATTTCCATTTAGGGGAATTCGATCTAACAGTTAGAATTTCCAAAGGTAAGATAATTAGATCTACGTTCCTTTTATCTTTTATCAATACATGTATTCAATATGATTTTTTTTAAATAACTATCGAGTAAACAACAACTATTGGGTGGATTAAATTCATTAATTAAACGCAAGTAGTCTTAATTCGTTCGTCCGTTATGTAGGTCAATCATCTGAGATAGTATGCTTTTAATACGATAATGTCATTTTGTACGCTCACGCAAAAAAAAAAATAATAGTTAAATGTTAGCACCTTGTTGCACTCAGACTTCGACGTATTCTTGTACAAGTGTGGTTTTATGTTTAGACATGAAAGAGAGCGTGTGTTGATCCATTAGGTTATTACACTAAACCCAGCACTTATACAGTGTTTCATGACTTTAAAAAAATTATAGTGGCGACAAGTCATCGGTGATTATTTGTTTTCTCCTGTTTAACTATTCACAAAACGTACATTGGAATTTGTTCAAACTTTACGACGGCTGGGGTGACCGTGGTGCAAAAGACAGTCATAAAGCTGCACCTCGTTGAAGTGCGCATTTTACTTCTGTCCCGTCGGCCATTACATCTGAAGATAATGACGTATTGCTGAGTCTTATACATCCATCCTCTAAACTGTCAATCCCTGTCGCGTAAGAGTAGTTACTGACTCTGTGTTTAGAAGATGAGTGTCATGTGAAACAATGGTCATGCACGTTGATGGTAATGGTTATATATACACAACGAAAGAAATTAAGCGCCGGTAGATGTCGTAGGGAAGCTTTCTATCAAATTTCGGAACTTGGCTTGACAAATCCGGATCTATATATTAATATTTTCTTAGAGGAACCCAGCACTTCATTAAAATAGACAGCAAAATCTGCACACTATGAAATATACATACACCGGGTAATACTTAAAGGTCCTTTCTTCATATAAGGTATGCTCCACACACATAGTTACCGAACTTCATCGTGTGAATAACATATGCTCTTGACAGATGCTCTCCGACATCCAAAAATGAAGGAAATTACGATTTTACTACCTTTATTTGTAATAGGAACATTACTGGTCGTGTCCATTGTCTCAGCTTACTGAAATAATCTTACCTTATGCTAGTTTACATGTACATGTATATATATACGATGACCGATCTGGTCCCGCTAATCTCAAACATTGTCTGCCAGCCATCATGGTCACCTTCAAAGGCACTGGGTCATCATTACGACACGATGACGACAGTGACACATAACACTGGAATCTTTTCTCGTCGAGTATCCCGCTATGAGTGGCGGCTAACAAGCGTATTGTCCTAGGGTTCACACATATAGCGTGACATGGCATCATAGGCGAATAGGACGGGGGCTGGAAGAGGGTTTTGACCGTGGCCATTGAGTCACAGCGACGCGGGATGGATTTAGTCTAAACATCCACGTCTGTTCACGAGTATCCTGGAGCAATTATCATTAGACATCGCCGAGAGTCGGAATCTGTGCTTGGATATTTCGTACGCTACCTCTCTAAAGGGGGGACTGCATGAGGATGGTCAAAAGTTTGCTGTATTTGGAACAGAACAATATTAGTTCTACTTCAAAGCAAACATTAGCGACTGCTGATGGAAACTTTGACATGGTTCGGGTTTTTTTATAATGGCGGTTTTACGTCATACCAAAGTACGTTGAAAAAAAAATGGTACTTGTTGTTTCCCAGCTTGGCACTCAGCATTAAAAGAGTAAACCAAGTATTGGTCGGCATGAAGTCAGGATATTATGTCTGAGTGGGGTAGAACTATAAAAACTGGTGGAACTTCAGACTAGTATATACGCAGTACATAGGCAGGCAAGCCATGGCATGAGAGAAAGGATCTTGAAAGTGGGTTGAAACCGTCATGTCAACAACAACCGACGATTTTATATATGGGCCTCCATGTCACTGTATCCTGAAAAATTAGAATCTTCTGGAAGTAAACCCAATTGTTATTAAATATACTCAACAATCCAAAAGGATGAGTTATTAACATTTATATAGCTAATTTATGAGAAAGCCTTCTACCAAATTTCGGAACTTGGATTTGAGAATCTGATGCAGTTCGTCGTCCAATGTTACAAGTTCTGAACCTTAGATTAATCCAGCATTCTTCCAGTTATGCTGCCCGGTGTCATATTAATTTATTTAATGTCCGTTCTGTACATAAGTCAGACTCTATTTATAATAATACATGTTTTCGGACTGTATATGCTTGTGCATACTTGTTTGCGATCAGGTTAAAATAAGCTGCCCGATTCATGGCATTAGGACACCAATACTGTACCAATCCACATGACGCAACAGCTGTGAAATTGGTACCAGTAAGGAGTGAAGCAGCATGTGTTGTGTTGAAGCAGCTCTCAGATAGCAGCATCGAAACTAAATTCCCCCAACGTCAGTATTGATTGGGACTAATCTATTAAATGTCACGGAACAATTATAAAATAAAAAAAGGTCAAACTTGATTTTAAAGTTTTGATTTATTGACATGCATTGCTATTAATGAAGTAATCGATCAACACATATATACAATGATTATGCATTAAACATTCATGATCACAATATAACAATGATTATTAATGTGACGACATCTGAGGCGACAATTATGACAAGGTGTTGTGTCAGTGTATGAAATTCAGCTATCATGGTCGACAGTCATTATAGGGTAATGTCTCCCCGCTCCAGCATGATGCTCTTGGCTTCTGGATAATCTTCCAAAGCCTTCCACAAATCGCTCTTCTGTAGACAGAACACGTGTGAATGCCCCACACTACGTACGTTGACGGTTCTTCTGGATCCACATTTGATGCCAGCCATGTTGAGGATGCTACTCAATTCGCAGAATACTGCACCTTTCGTGAGAGTGGCTAGCACCGTAAGTCCGTCATCAGACACAACCTCCAATGTTCCCTGTTTCAGAATGTACATTTCTTTTCCGATGTCTCCTATTCTGCAGAGGTATTCCAAGGGACTGAGGCCATTGTAGCGGAGCTTCAACACAAGCTTTAGAAAAAGTCCTGGGTTGCAATCCCTGAAGATGCTGGCTTTCCTGAGGGTCGCTATGAGCTCGTTGAGGGCCGTTTCCGCGCTGACATTTTTCCGAAGGATCATATAATATGCGCATTTGTCGAGGATGGTTGCCATGTTACGAAAGATGACAGCAAAAATGACAAAGATGATGTTGTAATACAACGCCAGTGTCAAGAACATTGTCCAG
This sequence comes from Lepetodrilus ovalis, assembly GCA_032361185.1. NCBI lineage: Eukaryota > Metazoa > Mollusca > Gastropoda > Lepetellida > Lepetodrilidae > Lepetodrilus > Lepetodrilus ovalis. The sequence goes on from JAUTBQ010073428.1 coordinate 8,969, forward strand.
TAGAAGTAGAAGCTCTTCTCTGTCCTAATGGGCGTGCTGTCCTTAGCGCCCAAGTCTGCAAGTCAGAAGTAGATCATTGTTAGTTGTTAGGTGAAGGTAATGTAATTATTAATACTATATCAATTTGAAATATGAAGCAATGTCGTGATTTCTGATTGATTGAAGGCAATGTGTAACCCCGAGTGGACCTTATTATCACGGTATGTACACTTGTCACGTGATATTTAATACAAATATCATTGGGTCTTTCTGACCTCAATGAATACGGGAAATGGCTGACCGCACGGGAAACGCTTATTATATTAAGATAGCTGTATTCAGTGAATTCATATTACATACTTTACAGAAACAGATATTTTATTATTTATAGATACACTCGAAAGAAAAACCCAACATGTTGACATTCAATTACAAGCATTACCTTTAGGTGCAGTTGGTGGCGCAAGATGTTGACACTCCCTGTCCTTGCTGGTCTCTGTGGGACCTTTTAGCAGTAGTTCCAGGAATGGATCAACTTCCAGGGCTTCATTACCACTGGACTTGCCAACGGTTTTTGCGATGCGCTGTAATAATAATAATAATAATAAAAATAATTTTAAAAATAACAACAACCTGTAATAACAATAATAATAACAATAATATATTTTACTGAAGTAGATAAAGAACTTACAGTATACGTTATACACACAATTGTACAATTAAAATGTCAAAGGAGCGAAGTTAAAATCATGTAGCAAGAGCACAAAATCAACACCTATTAATTAACACTAGTGCACAAAGTGTACAGGTTGATATACATAACGTAATGGTTTTCAGTATTAAAGGCGTACAATCACAGATATTTATGGTTGTTTTGGACTAGTTCTTAGGTACAACTGCAAAGTACATTCACTTGACATACCTATGTTTGTACTTCCCAAATCCTTTCCACCGCTGTATGGTAGACAGCACATTCTACTATAATGTACAACCGTATGATAGGTTGAGTCGAATGTACCAACTAGCAGTCGACATCCTACATGTGGTTCGATTCATTATATTAATGCAAAGGGAGATAACTCAAAAGTTTGGTCACTTTTCTATAAGATCAGGTGATGCATCAAAGACAAGATAATTAATAGTTCATCACACTTATTCGTATGTCGATACGATGTTGAATTGACGTTAAAACCACATCAGTGATGTTGTGGTGTAAAACCAACGTCAATTCAACATTGTATTGACATTATATGCAGCGATGTGCCATTTGAGCAAATGTATAATGAAACTGTATAACTGTGAAAGTGCTAGAAATTCAGAAAATAATAAAGCTTGTCCTTCTCCATTGGCCCTAATAGGTAATGGTCATCAAATCTGTTGCAGAGGCTCCCATTGCTATCTTTAACATTGCAGACTTTCAAATGACCCGCAGGAACCCCCCTTTATTAATAATATAACAGTTATAAGCAGTGCTTCAGATAACTTTTTGCACGATTGAGGACCCCTCAATAACTAATTCAATTGGGTATTTTTATGAAGCAATGCAGGTTTTTAGTTAAGATTATAGCTGCTTATGCTTAAACTAAACAGTAATTAATTTGCAAAACACAGGGCATCCTGATGCCATCTTTTACTATTGCATAATTGTGGTTTAATTGGGTATTCTGTCATTTGCTTTGAGTATTTTACTCAAATGTTCGTCTTATCTGGAGCACTGGTTATAATATAAGGAACATGTATGTCAGGGGACTACAGAGGTGTGGGTCAATATTGTCCGCTCTGACATTTCTAATATTTCCAATGGTTTTGAAGACAGGTTTATCAGGAAGATATCACTGTAGAGATTTATACATGTGATATTGACACCCCCACAAGCACACTCATCTGAAAACAACCACCCATGTATATACAGTCAATATATTCCGTTTACATTGAACAGAACAGGTATTGCATGCATTTATTTTAAAAAATTGTCATCGTTATTTCAGCTGTTCTAATATACTGAAAGAAAAAAATAAGGCAACACATCATTTAGAAGTAAACATAATTTTTCACATGGCGATGTTTATTCGTCATGCAAATTATATAATTAACAGAAATCTAAAAATGTTTGTACCTGATGCGTCCTCCAAGTTCTGCAATAAAGACCTCATATCTTCTTGAAATACTGCGGATCAAATGCGTTCATCAGGGACTAAAATGCCTTTCCTCTCATTAGAAATTCAAAATGTGCATCAAGTACAAATATTTTTAAATTTTTGTTAATTATATAACTTGCATGACAAATAAACATCGCCATGTGAAAATTATGTTTACTACAAAACAATGTGTTCACATATTTTTTTCTTTCAGTATATATAGGTAAAGTAATCCTGATTATAATTCTTGGAATATCATGATCTTAGTGCATACTAAAAGTCATGCTTTTAGCAAAAGACAACCTGAGCCAATATCATCATGGACAAATTCCATAAACCTGAGAATAAAATAACTATGGCCTAACAAATAAAAAAAATAAAACAATAGTAGCAAAAAGAATATAACTAAATTCATAATATATATTAGCTATTAAAATCAGGATACTTCAAGAAAAAATGTATCAAAAAGCCAAAATGAACAGCATACTAGAGAATACATCTACATGAAAACTACAGCCATATCAGATGCGGACTATATTGATCTGTTATTTCTCTGTATACCGTATCCACTCAGACGTTTCTATGGAATCAATGGCAATTAAAGGCACACTTCCTGTATGACAGATTGGTGCTCTAGTTGCACTGGCACATTTTTATTTATTTATTTTGAGTTCTTTTTTCACTGGCAAACTGACACCTTCTAAACATCACAAATTACCGTATTCGACGTATTATACGCCCATGGCATATAAGAAATTGATGCTGGGGGATAGGGCTGAAACAGGTACCCGGGTACTCGAGTACTACTCGAGTAGTAAAATGATACTCAAGTACTCGAGAGTGATCTCTCCATTGTAATGAACAATGGCAGACAACAGTCCTATTTCGAATTTTTGGAAGGTAAGTTGAAAATTAAAGGCACTGTTATGTGGTTTGTTCAGCTGTCCTTTTCAAATAAACACTTCGACTATGAGGAATCATCTGATGATCTGATGTTGAAACATGGCAACATAAAGATGAAATCCGAATCAACTACATCCCAATCATCAATGAAGATGCAGACAACACTTGCAGGCGAGTACTTGAGTACTCGTCGAGTAATTCAATGTGAGTACGAAGTACGAAAACATTCTTTAAAAACTAATAATAAATATAAATAGATATTCTTGAAAATACACACAAAAAAACCCGCAAATATGTGGTACAGAAAAGTGAGAAGAAAGCAGTGCATTAATTTTTGCAAGAAAATCAAAAGAAAACTACGGGGAAAAAGATAATAAAAAATACGAGAAGAAAACAACGACACCATTATTTATTTATTTATTTTTTATTATTTTTAAAAATTAGATAAAGCGGGTGTGTATCAGAGCGGGGCATATTATACGTTGAATACGGTATGTCAAATACAACCCCTGAACTTCATACATACATCAAGATTGCTTTAACACTGGAAGTGTAATTGTATTCATATAGCATACCTGTACGGTATTCCAACAGTAGATTGAAAAAAAAAAAGGTTCTTCATAGCCGAACTAGTGAAATAACAAAGTGTTATTGTACTATTGTTATGCAACATGTCCAATGACTGGTAGAATGTGGAATTATCTCACTTTGTCTATAGACAAAGGCTTTTATTTCTATTTAGAGACATACATATCCGCTGTTGTGTAGTTATTCCCCTGTGTCCTAATACATTCAAAGAACTCATTACTGCTTAGATAATTAATTACATAGATGCTATCTACGTATACAACGCACTTAGCTTACGTAGAAAGAAACCCGGGTATACTGATAAACAAGGAGATAAGATGACAAGATGACAAGATACTTGTATAAGGATTCCAATTATTGTACTAAACCTTGGCGTAAAAATTATTGTAGAGAAGAAATTAATACACAAGAATTGTAAGTCGAACCCTGTTATACCGGACACTTCCGTTTTTGTTAAAATCTGACCAGTAGGCAAAACAACCATATCGTCGGATCAATCGTTTATTGAATTAAATTATATACAACTTGTCCCTTCGCTATAACAATGAAGTTGGGGTCCATGACATAACACACCCCTCCCCCGCATTATAGTACCCGCCTTATACGATAGTACAGGTAAATAACAAAATTAAAAATGGGATCCACGTCTGACCCCGCCTTATATCCGAATCCGCGGTGAGTCGGACCATGTTAGTAGTAAATCCGTAATGATTAAAAGTTGACCGGTAAGTGGAGAAACCTGTATAATGAAGACCGTTATAACAGGGTCTACGATTCTTATGGTATTATAATCATTCTCTGGAATTGGAATCTAGGACTATTTTCACAATTAGCATTTGATGTCTTACCTTATTTATCTCAAATTACATTTGAACTTGTTTCATGTTAAAAGTTGCAGTAATCTAAGTTGAGCAAAATATTTAACACTACCTACTAAACATACAAAAAATTATGGGTTTCACCAAGTACCAACTTCACTAAATGTTTGAAGCTTACCTACAACAGTGTTTATCCAAGGGATTGCAACAAAGTTAAAAGCACACATCTCAAAGTAGATTGTGTTCTTGTCTGTACCAAGCTTATGAAATCTATTTTTTTATTCACATGTGGACACTAAAGCATTAATGTTAATTTTTTTAGATCAACATATCAAGTGACATGAAAGGTGAACTTAAATATTTTGATCTGTCTATCATCTGAAAAGCAAATTCCAGAGCCAATAGATCTACGAAGAAATCAAACTAATATTGACAAGTCCTATTCTTATCATTTCAGTTTAATATGGGATTGTCGCTGTGTATGATTGTCACCCAATCACAAATACATTCAGTGTAGCTTCTCTATATACTTCTTTTATATTTATATTGCAGCAAAAGCCTGCTATCACAATGCTGATAAAAATCTGTATTTCAAATGAACAAAGTGTTAGTACTGGTATACACGTGTCTGTAGCTTTATAATATATTGATATGACATGGCTTAATAACCAGCTGTAAGTTGTATTGGCTAATTGAACAGAAACCTTCCAACTCTCTGTGAGGTACATTATTATGCCACATTGACAAGTGATTGACCCTTCTAAATTAATGATTTATCTCCAGGTACATGTATCCTCCATTCTAATAACGAAACAATGAGTGTTCAGTGGTTGTGTGTGAGAACTTAAAATCCTTTAATGACGCGACCCACTTGATTACATACATCATTTAATTATCAGATCTAGCTGATATCAATGATATTGAGAGGATAAAAATGATCTGGTAGTATAAAAGAATTGAATGATAAAGCATGTCATAATATTGTTCGCATACTATACTGAATTTGTGTACAGAAATTACCAATCGTGATATTAACATGTCTAATCCCATTAACAACAAAATAATTTGATTAAATATAGTAAGTGTGAAATTACAGTTAAAATATTGCAATAAGATATAATAATTACAAAATTATTTTGTTTTGTTTTTATACCATGGATTTGATGGTGGCCTTATTGACTGCCAAACTGCTTTACAATAGCCACTACTTAGTATATTTGTTACCTACTTACAGATAAAAGCAGTTGATAACCAGGTTGAAGGCATCAATGTAAGTACAGTGTCCCCTCGATATAACGCTAAATTTGGCGTCCATGACATACCCGCCTTATAGTACCAGCCTTATACAATAGTACAGATAAATAGCAAAAATAAAAATGGGATCCACATCTGACCCAGCCTTATATCCGAATCCGCTCTGTATCGAACAGTGTTACATCGAGGGGACACCGTAATAGTTTATAATGACGAAGAGCAAAATACAACTTCTTAAAGTGAGAAATGTAAAGATCGGATAAACATATGTCTACAATTTTAATATATAATGCACATATTAATCGCATATAAATAATGAGAAAATAAATACAATGTCATACTACCTACCAATTTGCCACACTGCCAATACACCAAGTACTCCCTCCAGAACAGTCTGATATTAATTGAGGATATCCATAATATGAACCATGCCCAGCCCACACACATTCCTATACATCTCCACATAATTACCCTCCACTTATGACTGTATTCACAACATCAGTTCCACCCTCCATCACCACTATCATAATATTATAACATCCATACGAATGATATTTTTTTCTTCTTCAATATAGCTAATTATAAGCCTTTTTACGCTACTAAGTACACAGGTATTATCTAAGCATAGACGGTTAAAAAAAACCTTCCTATATAATTTGCAATATACTTCGTGAGTAGTTAACGCATCCATCTCAATTAATCATCATACTATCTCAGGAATGGAAATTACACAGTGCATTAATAAATATTACCTTTTTGCGTTATCTAAATGTATCTATATTAATCAAACAGGGACATCACATTGTAATCAATAGGCAATGATTGTTTCGTTTGTTCTGCAGCTGCATGTTGAATCCCCAGAGATGTACGCATTGACAGCATCTGTCCGGCTGTCGTGCGCTACTTGGGACACCACTGTGTATAACTGACTAGGCTGACGCGTTCAGAGCGACATTGGCATGTTGATAGTTCTGCTACACTGCACTGACGATAAACTTTCACATAGCAACTGTGAAGACGATCTATACCTGGTCAACAAACACCACTGCCACGAAGAGGCGTTAATACTTTTATAAAAAAATTGGCTTTCACCAGTTACTGGAGCAACAGCAACATACCATAAATTGCAGGAAGAGGATCTTCGATCTATCTGGAAAATTAATATAATTAATTAAAAAGTATTTGAGTAAATATCTGGATAATGGAGAAGTGGCTGATTAAAGTGGCCATATGAGCATCATGCCTGGTACTTTGTGTGCTTTATGGTTGTTAACTAACATCTTTATGTACTCTATTCCATGTCAGTTTAGGGCAAGCACGACAGGAAGTTGTTTGCTTAGACTCAAGGACCCGCAAGGTAGACTACTCTAATAAGAAACTGTAACACTGGATACCGGGATTAGATTGGGGGAAGACAAATCTCAACGACATATTTGTTAAGATAATGCTCGGTACTAAATTTCAAAAGCTTTGTTAGTTGAGATTGTACAAACTGCCCAGTTAATGGAAATATGTGATATTGGCAGAAATATGTATGATAGAGTGACAGTAATTCAGCCTCATGTTAATACATGTAATATGAAAATCAATAATTCAAGTATGAATGAGATAAATGAGATAACATTAAAATATACTTTAGGGACTCATCCTTGTGGGATTCCTCATGATCTCTGTTTTGCATATAGGGTATCTTGAGTTGTCTTCAGCAGAAAATTAATATGGTTAAAATTAATTTAAGAGTGATCTTAAACTGTTGTAGACTTATCCTAATAATATTATCATAACTGTAAGTCATTAGATGTTAGTGTCATTAAACTTTAGCATCCAGTGGATTATCGACCTATTAGCGTCATAAAATGTTAACAAACTTGTCCATATGCCTACATCTACGGAGTACTCTTAAAAGAATATTAGTGAATTGAATGTTAACATCTAAGAGCAACTCATTAAATTGTTTAATTTTATGCTTGTTAACATTTAGGTACCAGTATATCAAGACAGTATACAAAATCAAGAAATAAATGCATACAGTGTCCCCTCGATATTAGCCTGTTCGATAGACAGCGGATTCGGATATAAGGCTGGGTCAGATGTGGATCCCATTTTAATTTTTGTTATTTACTTGTACTATCCTATAAG
>JAUTBQ010073539.1:0-16784 GCA_032361185.1 Lepetodrilus ovalis
GAGGATGACGTTGCTGACATCACAAGGTAGGTGCATGCACCCACCGCCTGTACAACTGTGGCCTGGGGTAGGGAACTCTTGGTGATGAGAACAGGTTTGTTTTGTGGGGCAAAGTATCGCAAAATAAGATTGAATTGTGAATGATATGCTTTTCTATACACACAGACATAGATAATATACCGTAGCACGTACTATAATCTATGCTATTATCATTTAAATTGGATATTTGAAGTTAAGAACATGACTGGGGGGGACCAAAATTTAAATAAGACGAATAATTGTGTTTAGCTAAGCATATCTGGCCTTGAAAAAATTCTCTTACTACGGTATATAGATTAATAAAATTATCATTATTTTATATTGAATTTTGTCAAAACACAAATGTTTATTGTTAGGTATCAATACTCAGTTTGGCAAGATAAACTAAACAATTGGAGCTATTCCAATATTTTAACTTATTACAAACTTATTCTGCATATTTTCCCTCTACACTACCTGTCGCACATTCAGAACTATTTCCTATTTTCTGATGATATTTATACTCTAAATATTTGAATGTTCATGAGCTGAAAAGAACTATATACAAAACTATTTTAAGACACATTCATTTTGCAAGTTTTCTTTGAACTTATCTGAGAGTCATGAAATTGCGATAAATGTCTTTGTATATTGGTTCTTTCCAGACATTTATCAATTTACATGGTATTCTGATAATGATGAGTCTGTTCTCATTGAATGTGTTGTGGTAATTTGGTCCTGTCTTAAGATTACTTGATGAAGGTTCAAGTCATTGCACCTGTCACAAAATACTTGTGGTTGATTAGGCATGTATATAGTGCACTTGGATTATTTACCTGTTAAAATGAATATCATTAATTGATGGACGCATGCACAATCATGCTTCATGAGATTTCCAATCTGCTGATGTGCCCAACAGTGTTGAAAATAGACTATCTTGTCGGCTGATCTCCATTTATTTATTCATAAGTTATTGAAAGTTGTCTTGCACATGTTAAATCTAGGCACAATTGCAGTAATCGCAAAGAACCAACTAGATACAATTTATTTGACTAAGGTAACAAATCCTTGCTATTATGAAGTACCAGTACCATAGATATACATGTACTGTAATTTGAATGTATACTGGTATGTAGCTACATAATTATTACCAACAGCAACATTATTGAAATGCTGAAATGAAAGATTTTTTTCTCCAAAAAAGGTGCAATTGTAATTTGTAGGTGAAACTGCAGCTGAACTTAGCACACATTTGAAGTTTGACTTTTCCACAAAAACACTGAAGACATTACCAATTTAGATTGGAAAACCCTTGGTAGCTAATACATGATACATATATAAAGTAACAGGTTAAATTAATTTTGTAACTAGTATATTATTGAGGTAAAGCCCTGTTTGTATGCTTAAACTTGTCAGCATTAATCTCTAAGTTTAAATATAGATTGAGGTTTATTGATACTGGCATCTCAGAGTTGTAGGAAATCTATTTGACTTTAGAAGATGCTTTCACATGATGTCCTTGGAAATAATAGTGGCCTTCTGTTGAATGACAATTGAACAAGCAATTCTGTTGGCAGAAGAGGAATGCATTTGTTAGCTGAAATACCATCACCAATAATTTGTATTATTTTTGTAGTGTCTTGCATTTACACTGAATTCTGTGACACGAAGAAATACATTAAATTACAGACAAATGTATGCACATGCCATCATATAATCAGTGGATGTGATGAACCTTTAAACTGTTGCCCCATTGGTTTTGATATTCCCTACGATGTTAGTAATTCAGAACAAAATGAATGTGGGGTCCAGTGCTCCAGACTAACATCTTGAGTCACTTGCCTGCAGTGGTAGTCATGGCAAGGTTGCCCACAGTGCAATTTATCTTACCCCTGTATGTCGGGCTTATGTTAGTCTAGAATCCTGGGTGTCATTCTCCATAGGCCCAATATTAATGGAATGGTCAAATCTGCAATTTCCAGGAGTCTTGTAGATAGCTTTATCATTTCAGATTTTCAAACCATAAATTATTCAAACCATGGGCATGTAGTAACCTCCAATTTCATCATGATATATAGTGGTATGGATACTATGGTATAAATCAGGTACAGTGTTTTCCTGTTGTGATTGGCCTGACTTCTTGATAGATCTGAATTACCTCAATGGCAATGTAGTATGGCCTGGTGGTACATTACATAGGATGTGCTAGCAGAAATACAGGATGATGCTGTAGGATGGCCTGATGGCTATAGGATGGATGGCATTATGGCAATACAAGATGGTCCCGATGGCACTATTGGATACTATTGTACTTTCTTTTTCTTTTCTGATCCTCCGACATTAGACTTCGTATTTGATTGTTTACCTGTCTTGAGTTCAAAGTTTTATTCATATTTTTAAGTAGGTTACAATCAAGGTGTTCCTTCTGTTTGCAGATGTCCCTGCTTATGGGAGTTACAGAAATGATGAATTCGTACCAGAATCTTTTGAAGGAACTTCTCATCAGACTTCAAACTGTATTGTGCAGAAAGGCAGATACCATAAGCTCAATGCTTCTAGGAAGTTGTTTATGTGTCCTCAGTGTGGTAAACAGTTTGGGAAGAGGTGTGGACGTGCTTATCACATCAAGGCAATCCATATGAAGCTTACTTTTGGTTGTGTCTGTGGCAAGACTTACAAGTACAGGACAGGGTTGGTGGCTCACCAGAAGACATGTTCAGTGTTCCTAGCTGTGTAGCTATGGGAAATTGTTGGTAACACAAGACATGCTCAGTGTTCTTAGCTGTGTAGCTATGGGAAATTGTTGGTTGTAACAATGGAAACAAAAGCATTGTGGTAAAAACTAAAATATTCCACTTGATCAAATTTGAGAGATTGCATTGAATAAAAGTTTATATATTAATATCTATGATGGATAACATTCAACACATCACAGCTAGATTATTCTTAATTGTTTATAAGTACTTTTTTGAGCACTACTAATTCTACACAAGGTATTACCGAAGTGAAATTATTTATATTTTTGTTTAAGGTAATTGAGCCAATAATGCTGAATAATTTGAAAGTTCTAAAAGTGCAACCAGATGGTGACCCAAATGTATTTGTTCATACAAGGTGTAATGTACTCATGTCAGTATTAATGAAAAATATTTTGGGAGTACTAAATATTGATGCACTTGAGTGAATGTGAACTTATGACTTCCTTTTCATTGAGTGAAAAATCGACCATCAACATTTGTGATTGTTTGTCTACAGCACTTTTTAAGAACTTTAATGTCTCAGTAAGTCTAATTTGGTACTGTGGGACTACGTGGGGACTACAACATTTGCATCTTTTACTTGCAGATGTTCATGATATGGGTTCTGAGGGCTTGTTTTATGGCGACTTGAGACGGGGACACCATGTTCAGCTGCCAATCGATGGGTCCGAACACTTAGTCATGCAAAATATTGGCCAGATTAAACTGAAGCCGTACAAGTGTCAACAGTGTGATAAATCATTTGGCGACGACTCTGGGTTATTTTACCATAAGACAGCTGTTCATGATAAGGTCACGTTTGAATGTGTCTGTGGGAAGTCGTACTGTTACAAGACGAGCTTGCGCGTACATCGGAAGAAGTGCTCAGAATATCTGTCTCAGTGTTTACAAGAGTAGAGCTGATCAGAAAGTCGTACAGGAAGTAAAGGACAATGTACCGATTGAGGTGCACCAGCTGAATTATGTCATAATGATAGGGCCTTGTGCTGCATGTCCCAGTGATGTACACATTAATTTACACTTATGATAAGTGCAATGACCATGTTGGTGATAATTTTATATGTATGCACAAATCAAAATGTTTCACAATACCATATATCTGCATTTGCAACTCTCACTCTGGTATCTGTTTCTTTATTTTTAAGCTTTGCTCTTTTTTAATCAAGGTATCTGTTACTTTCCACAGTACTATAATGAGCCTGTTGTTATGCTCCCAGTACAAATGAGTGAAATATTCCTGCAGCACCATTACTGTTGAACATCACATTCATTTGCTCGTGTACAGTTACATCATTAATATGCACAGTTGGGGGCCTTCATTCATATATATTCACAGTTGGGGCCAGATTTGATTTAGAACCTCCAGTTGGATATTTTTGTTACTTTCAGGTTTCTATGGTTATGGGACTTCAGAAAGTGATGCTGCAGTAGGATATTCAGAATCTGCTGAAGTGAGGCAAAGCTATATTGCCCCGCCACATGGTGGCCGAAGCATGGCTTCTGGCCCGTTGCTTATATGTCCACATTGTCCCAAGTCCTACAGGAGGAGAGGACTGTATTACCACATTAAGGCTGTTCATGAGAATGCCACATACACTTGCCAGTGTGGAAAGCTCTACAGATACCAGCCAGCTCTGGCCAGTCACCAGAAAAAGTGTCCATTCATGCAACATTTGTAGGCACAAAAAGGTCCCCAAAGAATGCTATTACAGTGGAACACCTCTAATTCGAATTACTGGGGACCATAATATTACTTAGAATTATCCGGGTTTCAAATTAAGAGGGTCACCTAGCAGTGTACATGTATGACATTAAACATGATTCATTATGAACTTGCAGAACGTTATTCAAACAAAACAAAAATATATGAAAATGTGATGTATTGCTCATAATAAATGTATTCTGTTGACAACATACTATAATAATACAAGTACTTTATTTAAGCTCGTCGGGTGAGGATGGTGACATCTAAGCTGACATTTCAAATTTTCATAGCCTGGACAATTCGAATTAAGCAGGGTTTCGAATTAGAGGGGCAAATAATGATGAGACCGGGACCGTGCGACGGTTTCGAATTAAGTGATATTTCAAATTACTAGGGTTCCACTCTTATTTTGTTAACAGTAAGTAGAGTTATTCTCTAGAATGGAATTACGAATGTTAAACAGATGATGAATCCATCTGTAATCAAAATACATCGTTACCATAATATTGAGACTTCGTAAAGAATAGTACCACATGCCATTTGACACGTCGATTGACTCAATATGGTTTGGTGATATATCAGACGGTAACATCATTTTCAAATGTTATGCTAATTTTTGCAATGGTTGTTGAATATTTGTACAAAATTATTTGACGTGGAAAGTTATTGGGTCATGATATTTTGCTATCACAAGAATTGTCAACTATCGAGATAATTTCAGATTTAAAAGTTGACTTGATAGTTTCATGCATTTAATAAATGAATGTTTTTCCTAAAAATGGATTGTTTGTTCATGTCAAAGTCGTTGTTATGCATTTTGACATCCAATTTTCAACTGCCACTGGTGACTGAGTGCCTATGTTTCTCATCTCCCCGAGGGAAGGGTACAACTTCCAGCTACACTGACCCTGTTATTCACCTTTCCATCATAGACTCCATTTATCCGGCAGGCAGGTTACCACCCTGGGCAGATAGAGTGGTCTCCCCATGTGTAGAATTTGAAACCTTCCAGAGAGAGTTAGGTCACATGACATACCGTAGGCAAGATAACTTTTGACAGTCAATTTCAAGTTAACAAGACACAAATGTGCAGATTACTGCAGATCCCGGTTGCGGATTGTATTCTAACACTGAGAGTTCATTGGCAACATGAAAACTCTGGGATTGTTTTATTTTATTTGTATGGTGATCAAAATTCTGCACACAAGAGTGACTGACAGAGTAGGTGGAGCTTATAACATGCTAGGGCGAATCTGATTGAACTCCGTTGCAGCGAGATAGCGTTTGAAGTTTTTGTGCCAGAAATCTGGCCTTTGCAGGCAAAGGGTCGTACAAGTCTGTCGAGTTAGGTCACATGGTCTAGGCAATATGATGTTTCTAAGATATTCTCAGATGTCTGAATTTCTAGTTTTATTAAACCACATAGTCTTCCTAGTTATTTTCTGAAAGGTAATTGACAACCAGCTTAGTAAATAAATATCAGCTGCTTGGAAAGATTTAACATTTGTCAGCTTTTTGTTCATTTGGATAATCGAGGTTTGCACAGTGTTGATACGATTTAGTCGCATGTATTGGACTCTTCTAAGCTGAGGTGTGAACCTTGTGAATAAGTTTCAATGGGATTAGATTTTGATATTCTAGAAAGGACGTTGGACTCCATCTTGGCCTTTTGTTGCTTTCAGATCCTGGGTTTGGAGAGACAGGAGGGTTTTCCCATAGAAGAGCTCCGAACTATGTTACTTCCGTTGAACTTGTTCAGTATCAAGGTCCTTCCAGAGAGACGCCAATCAGGCTTTTTCCTTGTCCGCATTGCAACAAGCTCCTGAAACGGAGCACCTTGTTTTATCATATTAAGGCCGTTCACGAGAAGATAACTCATAAATGTGTCTGTGGAAAGATGTACAAACACCCAACCTCCCTGTCCTCTCATCAGAAGAAGTGTCAGACCATAGCTAGATTACAGTCCTGACAATATGTGACATTGTGTGCCTAAACATTCCAGTTTTGCTTGGCAACATTAAACAATAACTCACTCCAGTTTTGCTCGAACTGACAATATGTGAATGGTTGAATAACCTTGTGAAGATTGTTTTGATATAAAAACAGTTTTTTATGTTACATGTTGACAGTTATATTTTGGTCATTGACAATTTTGATAATTACGTTATCTTTCTTGGATAAATGGAAATTTTCTTTGATATGGACAATTTCTAACTGTACATTACATTCACCTTGTTTTTGTTTTAGAAGGTTTTGTTGCCATTAAAGATTTTTTAAATCAATTCCGGCTCTCCATACTGATCTCTTGGTTGCAGGGAATCCTGCATTTCCGGAACATTGGAACCTCGATCAAGACTATCGTGACGACAGGCATACCATCAATACACTACTGCTCTCTGTAGATAAGGAATCAAACCAATGTAGACAAATGTCTGCAACACGCCGGAGTATCGGCAATAAGGTCTTTCAGTGTTCCCAGTGTGAAAAGTCCTTCAGTAAGAGCTGGGGACTGAAGTATCACGTGAATGCCGTCCACGAAAACATCACATTCTTCTGCGAGTGTGGACGGATGTACAAGTACCAAACTGCCATTGCTTGTCATCAGAAGAAGTGTTCTATCCACCTGGCTAATGTTTGTGTTGGCTGAAGTCATCCTTTGAAGTAGGGATCAATAGCCCAGCAAACTTGAATATTCAAAAGGCTGCATTAAGTTCAAAGAACAGCTTTGAAATCTTTTTGATGAAGAAATGCTGTCAGAGTGTTTGTTTTCTTTGGACCACACCCAGTGTGTGGGTCTTACACATGAGAATATTGTGAGATTTTGAACAGTGTCCAGTAGATTGGTATTAAAAAATTGATGCAGTTCCACAGCTTCTTTTCTGCTGAAAATCCATATTTTTCTAGGAACGACAGCAGCACAATTCGTTATGATAGCATCAAACCATGACTAGATTTTAATTTACCAAATTATGGTATGAACTTTGAAGTAACCATCAAACAAATAACCTGCAAGAAGAAACCATATTTTTTTCTCTTAGATTTTTGTGTTTAGTCATCCCAATGAAACAAAGGTTACTAAGAGTGTCTTTTACTTTCAGGTTCCTTTCCGAGGTCTGTAGTCTCTAACCAATCTTATACCCATTGGATGGTTCCCAGCTTCCAACCAAATCCTGTTTCCTTTGCCAATCCAGACATTCATTGCTTGGCTGGATCTACAGAAAAAGCTGCTCGTTCGTTTCCTTGCCGGGAATGCGACAGGATGTTCTCATCTCATGGGTCTCGATTCAATCACATTCAGGTGGAACACAGGAGGCAGACATTCACCTGTGTTTGTGGGAAGTCGTATAAATACCGCACCTCTCTCATACCACACCAGAAGGAGTGCTCTGTTTATGCAATGACGTCTCTGTGAATGGCAATTGGTCCTGTGTGTTGCACAAATACTGTATCTCTCGTATCGAAACCAGAAGAGTGTTGCTCTGTTTATGCAATGATGTGAGTTTGTGAGCAGCAATTGGTCCTGTGTGTTGCACAAATACTGTATCTCTCTCGTATCGAACCAGAAGAGGGGTGCTCCATTTATGCAATGACATGAGTTTGTGAACAGCAATTGGTCCTGTGTGTTGCACAAATACTGTATCTCTCGTATTGAACAAGAAGAGGGGTGCTTGTATGTGTTGCTCAGTGACAGAGCAGATTGGTTGGGAAGATACTGCCAAGGAAATGTTGGCATTCAAGACAGTTTCTATAAACAATTTTTCTTCCTACTGGTTATGGTGATTAATCTTTTGATAATTGGAGATGCATAACTAGAGATTTTGGATTTTGGGAATAGTGGTACACAGAAAAGATAACGTTTCCAGCACGATTTCATGCAATCCCTGGGTATTGGTGAAGGAAACTGTATTAACTCTATTGTTATATGAATCATGTGTATATTTACAATATCTGCTGTTAAGCTGCACAAACCACTTTATGAAGACTTGATTTTTTTAATTGTGTTGTGAATGGGTCATACTGTTGTAAATCATTAAAACCATTTTTAAAATCTGAATTGCCTTGGTCAGGATATTGTGATGATGAACATTATGTTGGTGAAATCAAAAGGAGGATAACCACTTGACTATTATTCAAGAATACTGTAGATGATCTATCACTATTTTTAGCAGTTGAGCAACCACATTTGGTAAACATCAACGACTGAATTGGGTGAAAGGGTAACTATTTATTTGGTTAGAAGGCAACAAGTTGGAAATCATCTTTTGATAGTTTGCAATCTTTCAAACTTGAATCTGTAGAGTTTAAATGTTTTTATTTATTTTTTAAATTTGAAAAGCATACAATAACATCAATGATAATTTCTTGTACTAATTTGAGTTATGAATGCAAAAATAGAAAATCCATTGGTCATTCAATTGTTACAGATGATTAATGAAAAGGATCCATGTTCATGTGTAACTTTTCTAGGTTTCAGAGGATACTTACTTGTTGATAAATTTGTATTACACCCTATTAGGCCTAGATGGAAAATAGGCAGGGTTTGTATCCTTACATTTAAACTCTTAAACTGTTCTTGCCATCTTGATCATCAGGAATAAGCCACTTTGCAGTTATTTATGCCCAGTTGGAAACCATGGTACAGAATTGTCTTTTCTTTTTCTTTTTGTTGTTGTTAATGGAAGAATCGGTCAATCAAAAGTTTAAAATTTGGTTTCTTGTTATTTTCAGGGTTTTCCAGTTCAAGGTCCTGGGGTGGTGTCTATTCTGGTTATGGTGATGGAATGAACTCCAATCCAGATTCTCTTGTAGACTTTGATGGTCCTGCTCGTACCTATGCTTGCCCATATTGTTCCAAGTCTTTTGTTAACTACAACGGCAGGAGGTACCATGTTAAGGCCATCCACGAGGGATTCACATACACCTGCATCTGTGGCAAGGTGTATAATTATAGAACTGCCCTCAACAGGCATGAAAAGTTGTGTGCGATATTTCTGCAGAAGAGCAAATGATTGGGATGGAATATTTACAAAGGTCAGACATCCATAAATTTGTGGCGCTGTTGTTTACAAGAAGGCAAATCTATGGATGGTTGGTTGTTTTTATCTGGAAATGATTTCTTCATTTTGCTCGAGTGTTTTAGTGGAAAATAACATGCTACCACTTACTCATGACATTTATGTTCGTCACAAGATTTCAGTTGTGTAAGGATACGAGTTTTAGGTCAACATCTACAAAGTGAAATGTTTTTTCTGAATATTTGTTAGAGGAATGCCATTGTCCTAACGCACATTTGTCGATAAATAATGTTGAATGTCCTTGCTTTTTGGTTTTATTTATATTGAAATCCTGAGTTTATGCAGTTTTTTATTCATTATGAACCTATTTGTATTTGTCATGGCTATCTTAGGATCTATGAATATAGTTACCAATGAATATAGTTTGCAAGTTCAACATCATGATATGCAGTAACTTAATTTTGAATGTATTGATGCAGGGCTATAACTTTCTTTACCTTTCAAAGCTACTAGTCTGAATAATGATACATTCAAGTAAATCTTTTTACAAAACTTTTCATTTCTACTAGTAGTCCTTAGGATACCTTTTACATTGTGAGAAAGCTTTCGGGCTAGTGTTATCGATCCATGTTGATGAGAAAATACAGTTACAGTTTCTTAGATAACATTTTTATTTTGTTTATTTGTGGTTCTTGGAGGATATAGCAGCAGTTGGTTTTTATTTGATTATTGTTCTTGGATGCCAGATGCTTGTCTCCAAAATGGATGATGTTCAGTTCATGGAGCTTTGGTTATGTCTGCCTGCTGCCACCTGTTTATTTTTGCAGTACAGTATTCATAACTGCAATATATTTTCTTTGTGTTTGCAGGTAAATATTCAGGTTACTCTCAGACAGGGACCTTTGGCAATTCGGCAGCTGGCAGGATATCGGCACCGACTTTCATTCCAAGTTTATCAGATGGCTTCTCCAGTATTGCTTCTGCAGCATCATTTCGTGAAAAAAGCTTCCAATGCAAGCACTGTAATAAAGGCTTTACCAGTTACGGTTCAAGATGGCGGCACATAATTGCCATTCACAAAAAGGAGACATTTAAATGTTCTTGTGGGAAGGTGTACAGTTACAAGCACAATCTGAAGACCCATTGGAAATGTTGTTCTGTTAATTCTGTCCTGCAATCTTAGCAAATTTGAAACCAAGTTTCTTACAATCGGATTTGTCTTTGTTCTTGCAGGTCAGCCATCTTGGCAAAGGAGACTGGATGGATTGGAATGTTATCGTCGAGATAGGTTGTCCCAGCGTCCAGTGCCGCCTGATCCTCGGAGTGATAGAAATCTTAGATCTGACGGTTCTGAAATAGTCAAAGCTTTCCCTTGTAAACAGTGTCATAAGTCCTTCTCTGCGTATGGGTCCCGTTGGCATCATATCATTTCAGTCCATAAGAAGGTGTCGTTTCCTTGCATCTGTGGGAAGACGTACATCTACCAGCCTAGCTTGGTTCACCACCGGAAGAATTGTGCCATGTGTGCAAAAACGTAGTCCTAGGTCTGATCTGATGAAAGCTTCGAGGAGATTGTAATCAAATATGATATTATGACAAATTGTCATCATTAACAAGCATTTTTGTCAAGTTGGTAGTATCCATTATTTTTTGTTTTATCAAAAGTATTTTAAAGCAATTCCAATGTTTTATACAGTTCATTTCATTTCTAATGTGATTTATTGCATGATTAGTTACGTATGAATAAAATATTTTAGACCAAATAAGAATTTTTGTTCTTTTGAGGCACATGTATTTGTCACAGATATGGAAAAGCAAACATGCTATTTTTTCATTCCCAGAAATAATAGAAATAGAAATCACCAAGTCGATTTTCGTCGCAAATGGGTGAAAGATTCACGCAGCAACGTTAAACTCCATATTCACTCACTCACACCAAGTCGAACCATACCAGATGAAAATATATGGAGTACATGTACTAGTATTTGGCAAATGGCAAAAGGATTGAGACACAAAAATAAGATACTCTACAAAAAAATACTTTCAAGAACATTTTTGCGCACATTCATCAATTTGTTGTACTTCATAAGTCATGATGTATATGAAGTCATGAAGTTTATATTTTGCAAGTAAGATCACTGTCGTTAAAAAGATGTCTGTTACAGCCTGTGAATAAAGTGGATCAAAGTATTGCTTAAAAATAAATCTACACTAAATTGATATCTTGGATTTTATGAGAGGACACATCTGACAAAAGAAATGGATCAATTTGAGATTTGGAGACGCATACAGTACTTGAAATAAATATTGAACATATCGTAATCCCTTTGGGTATTGGTTGAATTGAGGTTTAGAGCTGCACAAGATTATTTCACATCTTGCATGTTTATTGTGTACATTCCATGCTTTTGTCCAGTTGGTGGTGTTAGCTTACTAGTCTACACTGCTGTGATTAGAATATGGAAACCCCACTCGGATACATACTGACACATACTGACACAACACCGACCAATCCTTGCCATTTCCTGAGCAACAAGTAGGGAGACAAGTGTTATCTTGGGGAGTAAAGAGGTCTCTTCCAACACTTCATTGATATATCACTAATACTGTTAATATTACCGTATACCAGGAAATATTCACGAGAGGTTATTTTTGTGGTATTTGATGGTGTCCTTGAACATATTTGAGCATTGAAAGTTAAGCTATTCTAACGGGTTCAACCAGGATTGAGGAAAACTATCTCATTTTCATTGTAACTAGAGTCGATCTCAAATTGGTTATGTGTAAGCAAGGTGTAAATAACTAGTTGTGATATATGCAGTTATGTGAGAGTACATTAGTACAACAAATATAATATTAATAGGGATATAGAATAAGAAAAAAAACTTGCATTTTTAATGCATGAACAATGAAATGCCGATAACTGAGACACTGGCTGAGACTTGCAAATTGCTTTCATCCGGTCATATGGGACACGAAGGATAAAGGGGCATGTCAATCAGTTTTACTCACATGTCGGCCAAATACCCTAATGAACGGAATAATCTGTTAACGTAAAGATCATAGCACCCCATTAACTTTCACATATGCCACTTGTTTACTGTCAACACATTCTCTTCCCTAATTAGATTATTCACAGCTACAAATAAATATATTTAGTTACAACTACACAAGTATTGAACAGTAGTGAAACAATGATAGAGCGTCTGTACAATGGATACTCTAAGAGGATCCACACTAATTGATGGAAAATTCTCCCTAAATATCTTATGAGTATACATTTAGATATACATGTAGTTGTAATTTTGTTAATACTGAAACATGGTCATCCTTTTTGTGTCTGTCATTCCATATCGTTATTTGTATTTTCAAAACAATTGGTACCCATGTCACCTTAGTTGATAAATAGGCCAATCATACCAATAATAATTCAAACTTTTATCATAGAAAACCTCAAAATAGAAAACCCTATATACAATAGTTCCTAGTCAAAATGTTTCAATATGCAAACGTACCATAGTAGATAGTCTATAAATGTAACATTTTTCATGACCCAAGTCAAAATTAGATATTTTTTCTGTGATTTCAGGACATTTAGCAGCCAGCAGTGAGATGATTGTAATGAGGCAGGCCCAGCTGTTGGCTGCAAGCCAGGCCTGGATAACGTGTATGAGCCGAGGAGCTTACACTCCCTATGCTTCTGGAAATGTCGTGACGCCCAGGGCCAAACCCTTTCCCTGTCCGCACTGTGATAAGGAGTTCTCTGGCTACGGGGCTCGTTGGCATCACATCTCGGCCATTCACAAGAAAGTGACGTACGAGTGTGTTTGTGGGAGGACCTATCGCTACAGACATAACTTGGTGTTCCATCAAAAGAATTGTCCTACTCATATACAGAAGAGAACATGATAAAGACTTCCAAATGGGCATCGAGCTTCAAAATCAAAATTTATATTTGTCTTGATCGTGTTAGTGCGTGTGTGTGTATGGACAACTTAGTGCAAAGCCATGCACACTTGAAACCATGTATATTTCATACAAGTCAAATGCGATTTATTGACAGTTTTAGGTGCACTACAAACCATCAACTTTTTAATGCACCCAGATTCAATCAACGTTATTGTGTTTTTACAACATAGATCATGTGTAGGGAAGGTTCCTAGAATAAAATCTTAAAATTGTTTCTCATACTGGTATGTGATTATTATTCATTATAATACTACAGAACATAATACTATATGAATATCTCTCAATATTTATTTCAAACACTTGTACACAAAATGCAATGTTGCTTTTTAATTAATAATCCATTAGCATTAAGCAGAAATTCTCAAAAACAACCTTTTATGAAGGCAACCAAGAAATGAAGATTCATGACTACCTAACATTCTACACCCGCATTCACCTTTGCCATGAGAAATATTAGTAAATATTAGTTACTGAAACACTTGTACATAAGGCTAAAGGAATTAGTCAACGATTAGATGAGATCGCTGACAGTCGACTACTATTAGAGGTAGTCGACTATTCTTCTGTATGACATTGATCAGCCATTGATAAATTGAATTAACATAATTTTAGCGTGTTCATATAGTAATTAACAGTAGACCCATATAAAGACAACACTAGCGGATCATAGATACATAGATGGGCTACTCAAAACGAAAGTCTACAACTGGCCCAATGTGCAAGCTAAGCGCATGTGTAGTATTCCACAGTGCATAGATCTCCACACACTTCCAGCAGTATAGGGAAAATTTGTAAGATGTTTGCCGAACTTTCAACTCGAAACTTCATGTTAAATGATACAATATTTAACTCAATGCAGTTTAACTGTCAGAATTCATTGCATGATATCGTCTGTCGTATTGAAGCAGTGACATGGAATGCATGGTTAGTATTGTGCGCAAGAATATTTCCTCAATGTTGCACTTTCACTTTGTTGAACATCGTGGGCGTTTCGATCCGGACCATTAGACCACAGGCACTAGCCATAACTATTATCCTCGTAATAATATATTATAACGAGTGAGTGAGTGATTATGGAGCTTAACGTTGCTGCGGGAATCTTTCACCCATCTGCGACGATTAAACATTTAATTAATGAATTATATGGTATCAAAAATGATTAAGCATGAAGGGTATTCGATATTTATAACAGGTGCCTGTGATTAGACAATCGATATGTTTGGACTAAGAACGCTGATTGTCTTCTAATGTCTCATAGATATGCAAAACTTAAATTTGAAGAGGATAGCTTATTATTATCCCGGAAGACGACTAAACGACTAGGAAAATCTGGTAGTCGTTTTAGCATTACTTGTACATGTATCTACATTACACCTACACTGCACACCATCAATTACAGTGATACTGGTACTTGGTTTATTACAGTTTGAACTTGCCAGAAATCCAGTTCTGTTCCATGTTATCAGTGCACCATCTAAATTGAGCTACAATTTACTTGCAATAATAACCCACATTGAACATCCAGTTATGTTGTACCTTGTCACAAAGCACCAACTACTGGCCATATGCAATGACTAATCCATCCTCAAGTTGACAATATGAATCCTGAGCTCCACACAGTGATCATCTGCTGGTTTTCTCTATATTTGGTTGATAGTACTGTCAAAAGAGATTCTTGCCAAATGCTACCTTTTGTATTGATATAGAAGCACCAGATTACCAGATATGATACCAGATATATGGACATTAAGTTCTACATCTGATAGGGTTATGGTTTTGCATTTCGTCATGTTTTATGTTCATTATTGACTTAATTTTACAGACATTTTATCACACTCTTCTACACTTTTCTGCTGTAGGATTTTTTGTTTTTGCTCATATTGACATATTGACAGTTTTATTCTATTATTGGCAAAGTGTACTGTTATTGCTATGAGCTAATTGTTGTCTTGTTGCATCTGTCGTGGATTTAGATTCCAACTGCAACTTTGGGCACCAAATCACTCCCTCACTGCAGAATGGTGTATGACCGGAGAAGGTGATAAGAATGAAGTGCTTATTTACATATGTCAGCAATACAAACTTGACCTAGGAACAAGGCATTGATGTTTGCCGAAGTTACCTTTCCAATGTGATCTTGATAGGAAATGATGTGTTGTCAGTACCGTGGCAGTGTAGTTAGTTGGTGCTTACAGGGTTACTGCAACAGTCGGTGCTACGGTGCCATACACTGACGTTGTCTTGATAGCTGCGCTAAACCTCAGTTAAAATAAGAAGGAAAAACAAATGGTGCTACTCAATCGGGTTCATCAGTATTAGCAATCTTTCTGTCAATGATAAGATTTCTGTTTCTGCTATTTTCTTTCTTAAAATTATATGAATTTATCTGACAGGAAGCACTTCGTTATTTGCCTATTTAAGTGGGAACACCTGAGGATTGCACACCATGGACCAATTAAGATAACTTTCTTTGTCCTTTCAGGAAATGATGCCATGCTCCCTATTGGAGACCATCGTCCTCAGAATTTTCCCAGAGGAGACCAATTGTACATGTCTCAGCATTACGTACAGGCTACTTCACAGCCGGGCATGCCTCGGAAAATGTATCCATGTCAGCACTGTGATAAAGTGTTCACTAGCAGTGGCACTAGATGGCATCACATTGCTGCCAAACACAAGAAAGTGACACACACATGCATCTGTGGCAAGACGTACACTTACCGATATAACCTGCTGTCACATCAGCGGGGATGTCAGTTAAGTTTGAACCTAGTAGGCCGGATGGACCTGTGAGTGTTGGCCAGATGAACTTGCGGGTCGGATGGTCCTGTTAGCCAGATAAACATGTAGATCAGATGCAGCTACAGGAATCTGCTTCTAGGAGGGCACCTTTGCTTCAAATAACCCAAATGGTAGCTATATATCGAATAAACCATGACTTGTTTGAGGGGTGGTATGTGGATGGGGATGGTGGTTAAAGGTGTCATAACCAATAATTCATACATTTTTTATCTTTTTATTTTGTTTTCTGTGATGAGTGTGGGCAGGATATTTCTGCTAAAAAAAATCACATGACGATATGATACCAATTTGTTTTCTGACATTCCAGTACTGAGATTTGGGCTTTGTCCTTTCAGTGTATGGCCCTGACGCAAGAACAGCACAAGAGCCATTCGCCGTGGCAGGA
The DNA here is from genome assembly GCA_032361185.1 of Lepetodrilus ovalis. Lineage (NCBI taxonomy): Eukaryota > Metazoa > Mollusca > Gastropoda > Lepetellida > Lepetodrilidae > Lepetodrilus > Lepetodrilus ovalis. The sequence goes on from JAUTBQ010073539.1 coordinate 16,654, forward strand.
ACCCTTTCACATGGCTCTCGGCCCGGAAGCAGGTTTTATGGCAATCAGTACGTGCGGTCCAACGTCTCGAGTTTGCCTGTGACTCTGGAATACGTCGGAAATCGCACGGTCAAAGCGTATCCTTGTCCTCA
>JAUTBQ010073650.1:0-16783 GCA_032361185.1 Lepetodrilus ovalis
GTATTTTCTAATAATTCGTACAGCCGCAAATTTAATTATTTTCTCCTGATCGTATTAATAGAGAATATACGGTAATGCATAAAATTGCATTCAGTTATTAAAAACAGCCCAATTGTAAATTTCAGCAATTTCCATACAGTGGTAGGGCTGAAGGGGAGCAACACGCTATATATGCATATAACTTTCTGAACGACGACCCTGCTCGGGCGTTCCTAATAAATTAAAATACGCACAGGTGATTGACTGGTATATTTGGTTTCAATCTTGCGAAAGTGGAATTTCCAAAGTCTAAAAATAGGACGAGCCCAAGAATAAGCGCTAATCTGCCAGCCAATCACCTGTGCATATTATAATTTATTCGGAACGCCTGAGCAGGGTTGTTGATAGTGTGTTGCTCCCCTTCAGCCCTATCACTGTATGGAAATATGCTGAAATTTAGAATAAGTCTACTGGGTCCGCTCTACAAGTCCCTGTCTCGAAGCAGCAAAGTGGGTGCGCGTCAGTGGCTCAGAACGGGTTATCGTGGGTAAATGTTTGGGCAAATTGAATGCATGTTTCGGATTGCCAGCAGCAAAACGAACAGCACTACCGACATTGTCAATGTATGTTCAGGATATACATCTGGGTATCCTTTCACGAAGCTCTCTTATCCACTAAGAGTGGTAGCCTAAGAGTGGTAGCGATCTTTGCCGATAGCTAATACACAGGTAAGCGAGCGCTACCCGTCTCTTAGTAGATAAGAGCTTCGTGAAAGGATACCCAAGCATAGCAACTGTCAATTGCAATTTCAGCTGAAAACCAAGCCTGGGGTCTGGAGTTGGATCCACAGAAAAATACCACGCTCGATTCCCCTTCCACTGGTCATCAGTACCCGCTACCAGTAACATCCCACTTCCAAACGATTTTGTATTGTACTTTAAAACACAAAATCAAATTTACAAAGTGCACAAATTTATTGCAAGTTGATCGTTTGTACAGATGAACAATGAAGACAGACCGACTGTATGACTATGTACATCAGTGGTGCCGACGAGAGCATCGGGTATGGACAGACATGGACAGCAGGAGGGTGGGATGGAACCGGGGACAGTGATGGGTGGGGTGGGTGTATGTACAATATGTTCAATGGGTGTTCCTTGGGAATTGCTTGGGTCTCAGGTAGTCATAGGCTCAACCTCCGAATTTGCAGATTTTTCGGTAATTTTCTGAAAGAGAAAAAGGAAATAATCATAATTTCTACATTACCTTGTATTCTATCAAATAGTGCATTAATACTGCGCTGGATTCCATGCTGAAAACATGTTCGAAGCGCAGACAAAGACATGAAACTAATTGCATAGAGAAAATTTCTATGAAGATACAACAATAAACATCAATCAATTAACCCTCTCCATGCTGAAGACAACCATAGATGCCTGAAAGAGCAGTGCCTGTGCCACATGCAGCAGGAAGAGGGTTAATTGAACAGTAAACTGATGGACATTCTTTGAGCCTCTCAACATTTGCTATACCTCTGTTTTGTCGTGTCCATTCTGTTTGATCGCTGTAGCATCACCAGACTCGTCCTGCCTACTTTTCTTCGAGTCATTTTCTTCCGTATCCTCGTCGGGTTTTCGCTGCAATAATCATCACACCTACACAACCACTTCTCTCCACATTAGTAATGTGCATTTATGTTCCACAAACTAAAAAGCTATCATATTTTTAACATAGACCTAATTTTGTATCCATAAAACTATACAGTACCGCAGATTCGGATATAACACAGGGTCATATGTGGATTCCATTTTTATTTTTGTTGTTTCCCTATAATATCGTGAGTGAGTGAATATGGAGTTTAACGTCGCTGCGGGAATTTCTCACCCATTTGCGACAATTATAATATCGTACAAGGCGGATACTACAACACAGGTAGTATGTTATGGACCCCAACTTCAGCGTTATATCGAGGGGACACTGTATGTAGAAAGTGTTCCCACTGTACTGTATTGCCAGAAGATGCTTACCTTTTTTCTCATGAGATGGCTGATATCGGATACCTTCTTTACTTCAATCTGAAACAGAAAATATTGTTCTTTACATCTTTATTATCCCTTAAATCAATTAATTAATTTTACTAGTCCCATTTATCAGGCATGGAAACAGAAAACGATGAGCGAGTGGATTTTAATGTTGCTACGAGAATCTTTCATCCATATGTGACGAAGCAGAAAACAAACCCAAAGTCTAGGGGGCTGGATTCAAACCTGGGACCTTCAGATCCCCAATGACTAAACACTGCTTTCAAACTCACCGATTTTTGCTACTATAAACTAGTGTTGCATGCAATATTAAATGGACATGGAATCTTATTTAGATTATAGCCAATTTCTACAAATACTCACAGGTTTAGCCTCGGTTTCTGATGGTGCAGTCAACTGAAAGAATGTACAATATTATATCAAAGATCTGCTCAAACCATATTACCTGGATATTCAGAACTATCTGAATAAAAAACAAGCAATACAAAAATCTAAAAGTGAATTACTTCAAGATCAGTGGACTTTTTTAACCCTACACGATGAGAGAAAACAAACCTAAAAAGACTAGTAATTGTTAATGGTGAAAATAAATTAATACCATTTGACAACTGGATGTGATTTTAGTGCAATAAAAAAAATTTCCCAACAAAAAATTCCCAAAAAATAACTAAATAAATAAACATTTAAAAAGCTTTTATTTTTAAATAAATAAATAATAACAAAATTAAATAAATAAACTACAATTCATTTATGAAAAAAATATCTGAAACTTACTGAAGAGAGTGTACCCTGAACGATCTCTTTGGTCAAGGATTTGAGCTGATCTATATTCTTCTTCTCTTCCTCAGCATCTTCTATCTGTAAGCACAAACAAGGTCACCATTACTAGTACATCACTTTCTCTCTCCCTAAATGAGGCTTAGGTTGCTTTCAAGATTACCTTTGTATTATTTCTTTAAAATTTACATCAAAAAGAAAGCAGAACAGCTGAAGAGCTGCACTACCATATTACACTAAAGATTTTACCCTGTACACGGTCGCAACAGAAATACTGCTGCGATCAATACCATTACCACAGGGCAGGTTTGATCATGGAACAATTTGGCTCAACAGGCCGACACCTATCATAGCACTACATCGATTGAATTATTGCTTTACGTCGCAGTGGGAATATTGCACCCATAGGCGATGACACATCACTACAACCCTACACAAAAATAGACATTCCCATGATTTTTGCGGACAGACATTTTTTTTTTATTTGTCAGTTTGCCAACAAATCTTTCCAGTCAGGGCTCTAGATTAAAATATATGTGACATACAGGGGCAAGTTACACTGCACCCTGGTCAACCTATTTCTTAGCCCAGTCTGGAGCCCTGCCAGTCAAGGAATATCACGTTATTGAATACATACCTTGGAAGCAATGTCTGGCAAGATCTCCCTCAGTTCTTTGATTTCTTTTACAGACTGCGTCACTGGATCGTCAGCACTTGAAATTTCTGAAATACAAGAATATTCTTGTGAAGAAGCCCTTACAGCTACAATAATTTTATTTAGGGTTAATACACTTCAAGATTTGTTCAATTATTCAATTACATTATTCAATACGCTTGCTTACCTTTGCCTTTTCCTTTGGAATTTTCTTCAATAAACTTTTCAAGATGAGCTAAAGAGAATAAATAAAAACATGATTTCAAGGTTTAGGACAAAACAAAGTGCAATTTCTAGACTTTTCTTTAGAATACAAATTATATGTCATTCTGTAGTGTTAATGAACACCATTCTAGAATATCTAATCTGAAAAAACCCAGCAAACAACATATTGAACAGTGTTTGAATTGGAAGGGGGTCCTGCAATGTTAAAGATATCTGTGGGCCTCTGGAGAAAGACGCCCCTATTATTGTCTTAATTTTTAACAGTAAAACATTGTACAACAAAAAATATTTTAAATACATACCAATTTTGTCTTCAATGACTTTAATAGCTGCTTTGTGTTGCACAATTGCCTGTTCATGCCTCTTGTCAAAGCCATATGCTAGACCAAGTTGGTAATGTCTCAAAAGTATTAAGGAAATGGCAACAAAAAGGTTTGCTATTAACTGTCGTATGCCAGGGAGTAAATTATTGTGTACTGTAACGGCTAGAATCTTCCAGCCATATATGACTATCACACAAGCCAACTTGAAATTGCAATAGATCATAAAAGAAAGTAATTAATTAAACATAAAAAAATATGACAATTTGTGATAAATATCGGCAAATGTGATACATCATTCAATTTTAAAAGGATACGTTTCAGCCAATAGTCTGTCGGCGGGTTCTAGGTGAGTTTTCTGTAGTTCCAAGCAAGCCTTGAAGTCTTCTGTAGCCTGCTCATATTGCTCTGAAAACAGTTATAGAAAATTAAAACTTGTTAGGTTGGATATCAGTCTGAATCTGGGGGTTTAACCCATCTCGCACTAAATAAGCAAGAGATGGAAATGTGATTATTGATAGAAAAAGAAAATCATCAAACTTGGTCCAGTTCTCTAACATGTTTTACTTGTAATACCATCAAGGTCTTTCAGGATTAGTTACAATTCAATTAATAATTTGTATGTTGATAAGAATGTTAACCACTTCCTAGTGGAGAAAAGTCAGATTATTTTGGATATTTTTTTGTAATGGGGTATAGAGTTGCTTTCTAGAATGAATAAATGAATTAGTGCTTTACGTCGCAGCAGGAATATCTTGCCCATTGGCGACGACTAAAATCTTAGATTCTAGAACCTTTCAATATCACGACTTGGTCATTTTATGGCAGGAGTTAACCCGCAACATCCATAGCGCTGTATTCTGGTTCTGACAGACCAAGGATGATATCTGTATTGCCACTCGTACACAGTGCATAACTTTCGCGAGCATCGATGCCCCCCAGCAGGATTTCAACTCCGGGGCAAAGTTCCATGTTCTACCACCCACCACAGATTCCTTTCAGAGCAGTTATTTAATAGTGTTATCAGCAGGGTAGTTTAATGCTCAGTAAACACTATCCAGCTCACCGGTTTCCAAACTGACTTCACCCAGTTTTAAATATGCTTGGGCAGCTTTCAGTTGCGATTCTTTTGATGGGTTTCTAAAAAAAAGAAGAAATCAGTCAGAAAATAAACTTCAAATAATTTCATAGCCAATAAAAAAAAATTGAATAAAGTCATCTGTTTTGGAAAGTTATAAAAACGACAAGCACACCAACTTACTTGAGATAGATCATCTTAGACAGTTCCAACATCTCCCAGGCTAGCTGTAAGTTGGACACATCATCGCCATCTTCCTGCACAATTGTTGATAATAATGCCGTTATTTATAAAGTGATTAAGAGTGAAATAATCTTGAAAATGAGTAAAAACCTCAATTAATAATTTTTTTTTTTTTTTTTACAAATATTGGATTCAGGGTTTCAAAAATAACACGAGTTACTTGCCAGCAGATCTAGTCAGGGCAAGTTGCAAAGGCACCAAAGGTGCTATATTTACCTTGCCCCGTAACTCAGGCAATGTTAGTTTACAGCCCTGTGCTTACACAACATGCAATGATAAAGACAGCAATAACATCCAACAAACCAATTCTCCAAGTAAGGTTTACGCCTATACAGAAACCCATCCAAGAATTTCCTTTTCAAATAATTTAGAGAACTAAAGTTTTATCAGATTTATTAACATTACCTCTCCTTCCTTTGCATCGCTGGTTTCATCGCCCCCTTCATCTTCCTCATCTTCTTCATCACCCTCCTCTTCTTTACCATCATCACCTTTAGCTTCATCGCCCTTCTTGGCTTTGTCATCCTTGGCTTCAACCTTTTCCTCTTTGTTATGTTTTACTTCATCAACTTTCATGGCCTCTGGCTTAGCATCTCCACTACTTTTAGATGGTTTACTAGATCCTGAAAATTCCAATATTTATAAACTGATTGGCCTCTGGCTTAGCATCTCCACTACTTTTAGATGATTTACTAGATCCTGAAAATTCCAATATTTTATAAACTGATTTTCAATTATTATGTTTTAAATTTCAAAATATACGGTTACGTCCAGCTTTAAGTTTTCAATAGTGGAATTGTATATATATATATATATATATTAAAAAAATATCAAGTAATGTGAATGAATGATTTTATACTGATAAACATTTGGAGTTTAATCTTTGATACAAATATTCTAACTTTTATCTCCTTGCACAGCCAATAAATACATTTATTTAGTGAAAATTTAAAAGTTAAGTTCCAAAAGTGATATTAAGTTTTGAACAACCTACAACCAAATATAGGACAGGACAAATAAATTCGTTATGAACTGATTGAAATTATTGAAACATTGGTTATGAACATATTAGTCAAGACATTGTGCTGTGCAAGTATACATAAATGTCATTAGGAAAACAATGAAAGTGTAAAGGGATGAAAAAGTTGTGACATGCGTGACCTGTGCTTCTGTTAATTGTAGTACATATATTAGAAAAGTGCAGACTATTGTAGGAAATTATTAACGGGATAAATGCATTTTTTAAGTAAACATGCAGTGTTTCTATTTCAGGGGTTAAGTATTATTGATTCTGTGCAGTCATGTCCCTTCAACTGCATGCTTCAACGGTCAACCTGAATCTCCAGTATCCATGGCAACTAGAGCATCATCGCCGTTTTCTACCAGGGTGTCTTTCCGAGTGTCACCATTTTCAACCGGCTCATCTTTTTTATCGTCATCTTTCTGCACCTTGGAATCTTTGGCTGGACCATCTTGTTCCATTTCAGCATCTTTTTCTACTGGGGCATCTTTTTCTTTTTCTACTGGGGCATCTTTTTGAGGTTCACCTCTTTCGACAGGGACATCTTTTTGCGTTTCAGTATCCTTTTCGACCGACACATCTTTTTTGGCTGGGACATTCTTTTGAATTTCGGCATCTTTTTCAGATGGTGCATCTTTTTGAGTTTCAATATCTTTTTTGACTGGGCAATCTTTTTGAGTTTCAGCATCTTTAGTGTCGGTAGTTGCTTGAGAACCTTTGGATTCTTTGTTTTCAGACTCTTCATTATCCATTTTATTATCTAACACTTCCTTCGTTATAGATGCATCCTTGGTATCCTTGCTGTTTTCAACTGTTTTTTCTGTCGTACCATTCTTTTTGATTTCATCTTTTGGATCATTTACAGATAGACTTTCATCTTCCTTAGCCTTTGCTGCTTCTTTTCCCACATTATCTTTCAAATTTTCATTTTCAATTACAACATTGTCACATTTATCGATCAAAACATTTTCGGATTTGTTTTCGAAATTTTTCTTGGATATAATGTCCACACTATTTTCAGTGTTTTCTTTACCTGCATCCCCATTCTCTTTGTCAGCCACCTTCGCATCGTCTTTCTGCTGCTGCGATTTCAAATCTGCTTTCTCCTTTTCAGACATTGCATCGTACACTTCCAGACGTAGCTTCTCCCTCTCCTCCTCTGCCAACACACAACCTGAGCCGTCTAGCACAAGTCTAATCCATCTAACACAAGTCTAATCCATAATAGTACAAGACTAACGCATCTAGCACAAATCCAATGCATCTAGCAAGTCTTATTCACCTAGCACAAACCTAATCCATCTAATGCAAGCGAGTGAATTATTGTTTTACGTCACAGCAGGAATCTTTCACCCATACATGGTGAATATAGCGACAAGTCTAATGCATCTTGCACAGTCCCAATTCACCTACAACAAATCTCATCTGTATAGATGTAGAACAGGGATCAAAATTAACTTTAAAACTTACTAGCCCGAATAGTGATACAAATAACAAAAGACATGAAAATCTTCTACTAGTCCTTAGGATACCATTAGCATTGGGAGAAATGGCCCAGGCTCGCGGACTAGTGTTAATTTCGTTCGCTGAATTCATCCATCACAGAAAACATGTTAAAATTGAAGATTTGGGGATGTTGAACATTTTGTCTGGAGTACTGGGTATTCTTTCACGAAGCTCTGATCTAACAAGAGATCATAGCGCTCTATTAGCAGTGCATTAGCCAGCAGCAAAGATCGCTATGGTCTCTTAGAGGATAAGAGCTTTGTGAAAGGGTACCCTGATATACTTTTAATATTTGCCAACTACAGAGTGTCTAGTGCTACTGAAGATATAGAAAGGAAATACACACTACTACGCTACAAGAAATGTTAGATACATATCAGTTACTGCTACACAAATGTGCATACAATCAATGGAATCCAAAATAGGCTCCCACTTGCCCAAGCCACTACAATTATTTATGAATAGGATTGAATTAGTAACATTGCAGATCTCACAAACAAGAAAGATGTCCGCATTGGTTTCCCCTTCACATTTTATTTTAACATATTGTTTGAAAAGCCATTTTGAGCCAATCCTGCCAGTGGGAGCGAATTTACAGAATACTCTCAAATACGAGAACTTTACCTGCTAGATTTTCTGCCTTTTCAAATTGCTCCGATTCTTTCTCTTCTGTTTCTTCTTCAACATCAACTGTAACATGAACACCTCAGTTAGAAATCTAACAACCAATGCTTAGCCACAGACTTTAATAAAATCCCTTTATTAGTCGCAACAATAAAAACTTGAAACTCGCATAATTTTGTAGAGCTTTAAAAAAAAAAAATTCATGAGCTCAAAAATACAAGCTGTACAATTAATGCTCGTTACAAAAGCAGTCATTAACTGAAGCAATCATTGCAAATCTTGTAATAAAAGTAATCAAAGCCTTAACAGATTACAAAACTTTACTGAGTACGATTTCATGCTCGAATTTTGTTCACAAATTCTCATAACATCTTAGCTTGAGCAAGAAATCGTACTCAAAGAGTTTCGTTATCTCTGGGCCAAGCCTATTACTCAACTCTTCGAGTACGATTTCATGCTCATCCTCCAATGTAGTACAGTGCCCCCTCGATACTAGGCTGTTCGATACAGAGCGGATTCGGATACAAGGCTGGGTCAGATGTGGACCCCATTTTTACTTTTTGTTATTTACCTGCACTATTATATAAGGCTGGTACTATAAGGCTGGGGGTATGTTAAGGACCCCAAATACAGCCTTGTATATAGATGGGACACTGTATGTCGATTTGTATAAAACTGTTGACCATTCATTTGCACGTTTTCGTAGTCTGGGGGCAAATTTCCCCAGACCCACAGCGATAGAATGACCCACCTCCCTGCAGAGCATTGCCGAGGACACCTGTCTCCATACGCGCCAGGTCGAGGAGGGACTGGCCGTAGCACAGGTACGCCTCGGCACACTCGCCGGCGGTCTCCCCGTACTCCTGGGCTCTGGAACATACAAAACTTTCATTATAGTTACAATTGTGACACGACAGTGATGGAAACTTACCTTTAAAACTTGCGGTCTCGAATAGCGATAGAAATAACAAATGTTTACAAAACAAACCGTGATTTTGGAGGTTGTTTTGTTTTTGTAATGGGGTTAGAGTCGCTTTCTAAAATCTTTCACTAACATCTCGACTTCACTTTAGGGCAGGAGGAAACCCACAACAGATAGGGTAGGAGGAAACCTGCAACATCCGTAATGCTGAATGTTGCAGTAAACCTGCAAGCACCAGTTGGTACCGACAGAAGGGCCCCTGGTAATCACAGCTATCACAAAATATTTTGAGGAAACATTTAATTTAGGTTGTGGGTGGAACAAGTGGTGTAGACTGAGTCGAGTGCTTTATAAAAAAAGGTACATGCCAAAAACCTCAATTACAGTGTACCCTCGATATAACACTGAATTTGGGGTCCATGATATACCCACCTCCTTATAGTACCCGCCTTGTACGATAGTACATGTAAATAACAAAAATTAAAATGGGATCCACATCCGACACCGCCTTATATCCGAATCCGCTATGTATCGAACAGTGCTATATCAAGGGGACACTGTACCTCATGCTAATGCATTTCTTACAATAACACATAAGATGATCTATGCAGCTGTACATCAATAACTATGGGATTTCCCCAATTGCTAATAATAGGAAGATTTCTTTCGCATTATAAAATGGTGTTACCAACCAAGACTTACAAAAGAGCACAGGCTTCTTGAAATTGGTTGACAGCAACAGGAATTTCACCACAGATTGAATTCCTCTTTCCCTGTGCAAGCATGTCCAAAGCCAACTTGATAGCCTCTGCATTCTTTTCAGAAGAACTCTCACCCATCTTGCTGCAAGACCAAATGCAGAAAAATGCATAAATATAAATAATAAAATAGTTATAGGTTTTCTCCCCCATTTTTAACATGGAAAAAACATTGTCCTCAAATTTCATCCTTTTCAGAAAACAAACTTTCTTATTCCAAACGGGAATCGAACATGGGTGACAAGTTATAGTGTCTTGAGCATCTAACCAATTGCACTACCGGGGAACACATGAACCCCCCCACCCCCAACACAAATTTTCGAACCCCGTAGAACAACCCTAACCCCAAGATATTATATTTGGGGGACCCAACGACAAAAGAATATCTAGTACGCTGTAGCGGTTGGAAAACATACCATATATATCAGGTATAGCAACTAACTTCAAAACTTACTCACCAGCATAGCAATACAAATAACAAAGTTATGAATTTCTACTTGCCCTTAGGATACCTTTTGCATTAGGAGAAATGGTCCAGATGAGTGGGCGTGTCAATTTCAAACCCTTTACATATTTAGTGCCGGTCTTTATTTTTTGAAAAGCAAGAATACGAACAGCAATTTTGCATGCAATTTCTTGCATCATGATGAGAGATGCATCACAAATTTGCCAGCGAGGTAAGTAATACCGTTGCTGTCACAGACCCAACCAAAAATTCACATAACAGCAAAATCCTTATAACATATCTAATTGTACATCATGATACTTTTTGTAAATACACCCATCACAATAGATCACCAAAAGCAATAATTGAGACACCCTGTATTCACGGAAATTGTCGTCTGCTTCTTTTACCATTTATCCATTATTTTTCTTTTGTAATTGGTGGGGGAAGTTGCATTCGACAATCGGTAACTAATATCACAACTTGTCAGTTATATGGCAGGAGGAAACCCGCAACATCCTTAGTACTGAATGTTGCAATAAACCTGCGAGCGCCTGGTACTGAGTGAGTTATCTATGTGCAGCTCAACGTTGCTGCAGAAATCTTTCACCGATTTGCAATGTTAGTACTGACAAAGGATGATAACTGGATCTACAGACAGTGCACCCTACCAATACTGTGTCGTTAAGCCAGGTAAACTTTGAACATCAATGGAAAAAAAGGATTACCACAAAAAAAAGCGTTTTGAAGTTGATAGATGTAAATCTATGTCTATGTTAACTTTAACCCTAAATCATGAGTCAGGCAAATAGTAGATTGCTAAAAGAGTTGGCCTACCTGTTCCCATTTTGTCAACTCTACAAGAGATAAAATTCTTCCTAAAGCTCAAACATATCGCTCTAAATGGACGTTTGATAAAATATATTACTACACTTGAATAATTAATAAAAACTAACAAGTGGATATTCTAGGTAATCTACACACAAGTGTCTACAAATATGCTGACATTTCGTGAGAAACGATATGTTGAGAACAAAATGTTGCCTGACAATATTATTCAAATAATCTTTCAATTAACATGTTATTAATGTAAATTCAGTAAGAATTGTCTGGAATAGAACAACTAAACACCTGTCTTCTGCTACAACGGGTGTCGTTTCTTCTGTTGCCATCGTGAACGGGGACCGACCGAGTTGTTTGTCGTGCAAGTTGTGCTGGAAAGAAAGCATGAAATTCGCGCGAAACTATCACTAAAATAATCTCAAACCAAACATTTCCTTACTGTATTAGACATTATTTTTTCATGTATCACAAAGGCATTATATACACATTAGTACATTTTGTCGAAAGGAATCACTGCTGATGACATTTGATATAGTTTATGTAGAGTTAATATGAGTGTTTTGAGATTATTTAGGCAAAGTACGCAGAAACTTATGACGTCACTCCCTCTTTCACAGCAGCCATCATAGGACCTCGTGGGATTGATTTTGTCCCGCATTGCAACGGTATTTGAGTCTATACATCAGCTCGCATGCGATTATACGGTATTTGTTTAATCTAATTTCAGTAAGGACACACTATTCACTGAATTTATATCGGTAATATTTCCTATGTCAAAGAAAATCGGATGTGTTACTACGGTCATTTGTTCCTGTCACTTGCTTTCCAGGATACACAAACATGAGCATGCTTGTAAAATAATATGACGCTACCTTTAGCATTTTACTTTTTATGTAACTGTGATTTGAAAACGAGTCGCTTTCTGTATCATAAATCTTAAGACTATCCTATCGATTGACGCAAATCTAATATTATCATTATGAACAAATGATTTGCATTCATGCCGTGCGTCTGATTTGAAGTTGTAAAACAATCATGAATGAGTCATTCTCTACTACTAATTTCTAGATATAGGCTGTCAGTTATTGAGTGTTTATAATTACTACATATTCCATGAGATCTGCTACTAATCTAGGCAGTTTACTAACCTAAATTCCATTACAGACGATAGACAATTGTGGCTTGCTGATACCTTGGACTCCTCACCTCAAAACATTGTAGTTCCTTTCCAGAAGTATTGTTTTGCGATCTACATTGTTGATAGAAGTATTATTTAAGCAAGCAAATGTGTATGATGTATATTTTTCTAAATCTGCAGAATACTTCAAAGGGCACCAGCATTGATTTTTCTGCAGTTCCTTTTCATATCTAGCGACAATTTGCCTGTACTAAAAAAGAAAGGCACTAGTAACCTTAGATCCCTGATAATTGGATGTATCGCCCCAACCTGTTCACCCCACTTCTTGTTCCCCCCAAACTCATCTCCCAATCGCCCCAACCAAAATTGTTTGGACATCCCCATATTACAATTTTGAAGGCATTTCGCCCCCTTTATTTTACCAACTAGCTTTCATGGTATAAACACGATATTATGGTTACAAACGATTTCAATGCCACTCATTCCTCGATAACTGACAGTGGAACTCGAATGTTCATCCACGGAAGTGTCACCTATTTTCGGGTCATATTTGTATCCTACAAAAGGTCGGGATTTTCATGCAATCCAAACGCAATTCTCGATCATAACGACACAACTTAATCAATAAGAATCCAGTTCAGTACGGGGCTGTCATCACACTTTAATAATAACTCCAAGTCATGTGATTAAAAGCATAAATCAAACACTTCCGAAACAAAGGTGACTTCCGGCAACTAAGAAATAGTTATAGTAAATATTTTTTTAAATAGTCAAATAGTGGAATATTTTGAGGTTAGGTGAGGTTTACAATCAGCGCAATTCCTCCATAAATGTCAGCAAATTAAAAATATTAATCAGTTTTCTTTTCGGCACGGCTGGTCACTGCTGACCAACCGTAGTGTTGCATATTTACTTGTACTATTATTTTTTTTATAGATATGTACAGCGCTTCAGTTGGCAAACTACTTGTTGATTCGCATTGGGCAGATTGTGCCTGACGGCAGAAAATCCAGTCGTGTAGTTGGGTATGATAATAAGTAAGGGATGCCATGTCATTGTTTGATTTGGGTTTTTTTTCTGTCTACTTTTAGGAATATGAATCCAGAGAAGTTAAAAGCTTTACAAGCTAGGGCTGATGCTGTGCGGATTGGTGGAAAGGTTAGTATGCTGGAAAGAAGTTAGAACACCTCCATCCCTCACTGAAAAAAATAATTGTAAGATTATATTGGTACATAATCTGATGTCCATAGCTGTGAATGTTTGCCAGCAGTTCTAAAAAATGTATGACAACAATCTTCAATTGGTAGATTATATTTGTTTTATTACATTCAGAGATCACTATTAACACTTGGCCGCTCGCCCAGACTATTTTCCCCAATGCTACAGGTATCCTAAGGGCGAGGAAATGTACTTTTCGGGTGAACATAACTTGAAACTATCCTTTTTAAATTGATCCAGATTTCTGATTTATTTTAGGGTTCAGCAAGAAGGAAAAAGAAGGTTATCCGTCGCACTGCCACAACTGATGATAAGAAACTGCAGAGCAGCTTGAAAAAACTCTCTGTGAATGTTATTCCAGGAATAGAAGAGGTAAGACAATGTGAACGAGGTCAGCCAACAGTAACAGCAGATGTATATATTGACTTTTCAAATTAACCTGGTAACAAAATCAATAAAATGCATGTAATATATATATTCCCACAGTGACGTAATGCATTACATTGAATCAGTATTGTGCGAGATCATCAGCTGTCATCTGTGTCATTTCAGGTCAATATGATCCGAGAGGATGGAACAGTCGTGCATTTCAACAACCCTAAAGTACAGGCTTCACTTGCTGCCAATACATTTGCAATCACAGGACACGCAGAAAACAAACGTGAGTATCGGTATCCTTTCACAAAACTTATCTACAAAGAGACTGGTAGTGCTCTCTTAGCAGTGCATTAGCTATCGGCAAAGCGAGCGCTACCAGTCTCTTAGTAGATAAGAGAGCTTTGTGAAAGAATACCCAGGTACACTGACCATCGGTGCAGTAAACTGTCCATTCTGTACACAACACAAAAAAATAATGGATTTTGTGCGGCTATAATTTGTTCAGTAACTGAATGTTTATTGGATCTTGGTTAATCTCGGGGGCTACAGGGTTTGCCAGGGCTCAAGACATGCCTGACGTACAGGGGCAAGTTAAGTTAATTTTTTAACATGTAGCACCTTAGAAATTCATAATATTTCTATCACTATTCAAGCGAGTACATTTAGTTAGTTTCTGTCACTGGTATTGGTGTTAACTATCTTACAATACGGTTATTCTATTGGAAATAGCCCAGTTTTAATGTTTTGCAATGCTACTTGAAATTTATTATATGCCTATCTGTCATTCTTGTTGCAGAAATAGCTGAGATGCTGCCCGGTATCTTGAACCAACTTGGAGCTGAGAGTTTAAGTAGTCTCAAGAAGCTTGCATCAACAGTTGCAAATGGTTTGTCGAACATTCATATTACAAGCTTAACCCGAGACATGCAAATTACACTGGTTTATTATTCATCTTGCTTCAATATTAATAAGCTATAATGCATTTTCATACAAGCACTAGCTCGGGTAATTTCTCCTAATGTTAATGGTATCCTAAGAAATTTGTGGGTGAACATTTTATTTGTTATTTGTATCACTATTTAGGTGAGTAAGTTTAGAAGTGAAGTTTCTATGGCTGCATTTTAGAAGTTGTTTGTTTGGCGTCTTATGTACTCAAGTTTTGAATGTCGGAGTGAACACTGACAATTTGTTATTGATATTTCTTTTCCTTTGGTCCCTTTACAGTTATAGTATTTGGAGAACATTCATTTTGGTTTTATGGAGATAATTTTCCTTCCAGCAGCCGGAGATAGTGTGAAGACAGAGACAGGGGACATTGATGATGACGACGACGATGTGCCAGATCTTGTAGAAAACTTTGACGAACCATCAAAGGGCGAGGGTGTGTGAAACACAACGGACAATCTTGTGTGTCAACTTTCATTTTTTGCGTGCTCCTCGCCCCGAAACTGCCGTCACGTCCCCGTCGTGGGCAACATGTACATTGCAAATGTAAATCCACAAGCCTGTCATGAACATTCTTTTTCGTATAGTTCTTGTCTTTCTTGTAAAGCTTAAAAACATCGCAGGAACTTGAACTGAGTGCGACTCGATTTTTATGTTACCAACGGTTGAATCAGTTGTTCTCACTTCACGAGCTCGCTTACTGGAATAAAGCCATATTCTTAAAATCAAGGTATTGTGGTGTCGTAGACTTGTACAGAGAAGTGGCCAGTCGGTGGCACTGTTAAGTTCTAAAAATTAAACAAAAAAATATTAAGAATTTGTGTGGACAATGAGTCATTGAGTTGCGGTATCGACCATGGCCTGTTGACTTGGGAGGTGTCTGAATATGTTGCAACCCTGGAATGGAGGTAAATCTAACAAATGGAAGTATGGATACAGAATCCTTTTGGAGACTAACTCGTGCATTTTCAAGAGATGGATTCGTAGTGGAACAAGCAGGACGTTCCTTTCACTGCAGTACTGTCCAGAGTACTCCTGACGGACACTTGTGTCGATGGAACGGCTCGCACACCGTCTCGGGACAGTGCGATGTGGTGCAGACCGCACTATTATTTAACACATCTAAGTGAACGCTTTGCTGCCATTTTGTTTAATCCAGACCGTGTGGGAGTTGTTTCATTCACTCATTACAATGTACTGGGCGACGTCTCACTTAACTGTCTAGTACAGTGTACTGCAGTGAAAGGAATGGGGCCACGGTCGGCTCTGTCCAAGGCAAATAGCCCACGTTTGCATTGCTATGGGTTAGATAGCCCTGTTAACACCTACAATTTGGGAGTATTCAATGATTTCTGGGCTTAATATGCTACTACAGCTGACTTGTATAAAATAGGCTTTTATGTGGCAAGAAAACTAAGATTTCTTCATAAAACATTGGACTTGCCCCATTTTAATTTATTACATCCAATGTACAGTGCAAGATATACACAGGCCTTCCTATCTATCGTTTGGATATACGTAAAATCGGCAGGAATACCGTATGAATAGGGTGGAAAAGAACGGCTAACGGCAGGATATACAGCGTTATCGGGTGGATACACCCACTATCGGATGCATAAGAGGCTGCCTATCAGCAGGATATGCGGACACTAGCGGATGTACATTC
>JAUTBQ010073761.1:0-16774 GCA_032361185.1 Lepetodrilus ovalis
ACTAATTCGATCATTTGAAAAAGTGTAGGTTCATTTCTGATATTACCACACTTTCTCTGAGAAAGTGTACGTGTATCAGGATATACAAGTACGCTTAGAACAAAAGAAACCATGGCAACGAGACCGGAAGAGGGGTATAATGCTTATAATCTCACCTGTAGTTTCAGTGGACCGGTATGGCCAAATGTATGGATGATACCATGTACTTACGACAGGTTCAAACATGGTGCGACTACACTCCACCACAAGTTTTTCCTGCGATTTTACACATACTCAACAAAATAAATACAGGACCAGCAGATATTTTCTCCAGAAGCTTTCTAACACATTCCATAACTCTTTCTTGCATGTCTGCAAGTTCTTGAAGACTCCAGATGTTTGGAAATGCTCAATGGTTAAAAATAAAATAAATCCAAGTTATCAGGTACAATGCTACTGATCCTTAATTAATTTTGTTGAGTATATATACTGTCCAGTTCACATTTTAATGAAGCGATTGTAATTATATCCATAAAACTACGAGATCACAACTCGACAAAGTGGTCTTGTATTACACGATGGAGACCATTAAGGACAGGGTGATGTGCTAGTAGTGGATACAAGAGCTTCAATAAAGAGTGCCCAGTTCAGTAGGAAAATAGTACTGTGGTATGCAACACTGCCAGCATAGTGAAGTACTGGGTTGAATCGGTCATCATGACTACCTAGTCTTTTAAGGTTTTCAGGCAGCTATCTTGCAGAACAAAACGTCATGTTGGTCCATCAATACCAAAGGTGACAAGTTACTTTTTCAGCCATATGAAAGTACTGTATTCAGTAGGGGTGTAACAATAAGTCGATAAGTCGACCTATTGCGATAGTGTGTGTCCCGATAGCAATCTTAACAATCGATAACTACTGCCGATAGTATGATGGCCTATCGATAGTTCCCGATAGTTTATTTTTATTTTTATCTCTGCCTATTTTCTGAAACTCCAAATTTTCCTGTCCCCCGATTTCAACTAATGACGTCAATGTGCAACCTAGATAGGTATTGCTATTGCGCAAGTTTGTGCTATTCGAATATTCGTGAAATGTAGCTAGTTGCCCAATAAAATATGTTTGGCCATGACATATGTAAACACACCCGTAATTGTATGCATTTAACATTCATTTTGCACTCGAGTACTATCGCGATACTATCATGATATTTTTGTCAAATTGTGATAGTATCGTGATAGTAATTCTAACTATCACAATACTATCGTGATATGGAAATTACCTGTGATAGTCACCCCTAGTATTCAGTGTTTGAAAATACATCAGTCTGTCAGTGCCAGACCAACAGATTCACTGAAAAACCAGGAGCTTTTTCTATTGTGTTGGTGAAGGACCTGGGCATCATTTCTCAATACTCTTACATCTACTACAAGACCATTAGCACTCTCATAGCGATCTCGGTAGCTAGTGGATGAGAGTTTTGAGAAACGATACCCTGCTTTCAAAGCAGGCGATGCTTTTTAGATTTTGTGAACACCGACCTTATCACAATACATGTCACTGTACATGAATGTTGAAATGTTGCATGATGAACCAATATAACAATTTGCATACAATTAAGTTAACCCTCCTTCTGCTAGACTGCCGTCAGGCATTTCAGGTACCTTTAGCAGGACGAAGGTTAAATTAACGGCACTTGGATCCCAAAATTTTATCCTTCAAGTCATAAAAGAAAAGTAGATGAGCTAGGATACAGCCTTGCCGACCTCCAACGACCGATGGCCATGGTACAAACAACACAAGCACAGGGTAATTTAAGCTTTGTTCAGCTTTATTGAACTTATTTAGAACTGCATATAATGACCAGGTTAAGAGACATGATATTTGCAGTCAATTAATGGGGCTGTGTCCACACAAAAAAGTCCATTCCTCCAACATTACAGTGAACTCATACACACACATGTCTTCATGTAACCTCTTCAAACGTGTCCATTTTCAAGCACAAAAATGATCACATTTTTTCAAATTTAATATAAATATGTATACACGTTGAAAAAAAAAATGGCTCATTCCATGGTAGATGCCATTTCCTGAAATCCTATTGAAGGAAATATCACAGTCTAAGTATGATCGCTGATGATAAATTACAATCAAACACTGAAATTAACAATGTGTGTTATGTGTAAGTGCTTCAAACATGTCAAATGTTAAGCATATATATATAAATGTTATCTATATATATAGTGCTTTTTTAAGCCCTAAAAGGACTTGTGAAGAGCTGAAAGCAGATTTCTTAAATAAATAGGTGGTATTTCTCATGAACAATGTATGAAATGTAATTGAAATAATTAGAATCTAGAATGAAACAGGGGCCTAACCTGAACACAGCCCCTTTAACTTCTACCAATGACAGTGAGCGATGTAGAGAGATTAAACGGCAGGCAACAGACAGCAAATTCAAAGTACGACGACAACAGCAAATGAAAAAAAAACACGATGATACATACTAAAGGTTACTTCTTATATAGCAAGCAGGGTACGTATGAATTAAAAAATAAATAACAATCTTCAAATAAAATATATAGGTAAAATCTGTAGCCATGAACCGACGATGCTTTTGACAATATATATAATGTATATATCATAATACATACATCTAATGTAGTGATGGACACGATTATATAGTTCATGAACTGTCTGCTTCCTGCTGTCACTATCTCCAATGTCATTATTCACACACTGCAGCAAATACCAAGGCACAACCATGTGCTCATCCGTGTACTTCATGTACAAAATAAAAAGCTACAACAGGAGGGAGAGTACATAATATAAGAGTCTCCCTTCAACCAACACTCAGGAAAAATAAATAAACAGGGTTCCCTCCCTTTAGTTCAACTATCGACCATGCAGTCTCGAGTTCCGAAAACAAAAAACATATTTTAACCGATTTGAATAAAAAATGTCATCTATTGATGACAAAATACAACAAACTAAGGATCATGTGGCAAAAATTTAACATCCACACTAGCAAACAGTGATGGAATAAAACGAAGACTAAAAGCCCCTCAAAATGCTATTTGCAAAAGACAGCAAATTTGTCAAAAACCTGTTTTAAAATGGACCATAACCACAGATGACCATTTTCCTCCCCAAATAAACAAAATCGAGAATGTGAAAAAAAAGTCTTTGTTTATATAAACTGGAATACAAGTAAAACATCTATGTTTGTACTGGAATACGAGTAAAACCAAATGGAGGGAACACAAAAATAATAAAACAAAATCTGTCTCCTGTTTCAATGTTATGCTTTAAAACCTAGATGCTTATTCTTGGTGAATATTATGACGATTAATTTTGGAACCGCTCCCTTAAGATAGGTATTCATGTTCTGTGCAATATGACTACATATTATTAACGGCTAATAACACGTGTACTCAAACTGTATGCACAATAATATTTTCAGAACACATAATAACATACACTATGAATACTGGATAGAAGGACAGCAATCAGATATATTGCTTTGGTTCTGTGTTTAGTCGACTGCAGCATCAACATTGAATCGGTCAACAAGCCTCATTTCAAAACTGGCGAGAACTTTTAAGCTCTCCCCTTTCAGGAGAGTTCTCAGAAAGCCCATCGTTTAATGACCAGTAATCCTCTTAGCCTCCTACCACACCAATATCTTTTTTTTCTTTCTCTCTCTCTCCAAAACAAAATGATAATAAGGTACTGCATATCTGGGGTATGTCTACAACTAATGTATACAGTAATAATAACATTATATATAGTACAATATCACAAATCGGACAGGAAAAAAAACACAACATGTTGGCCTGAAAGGTAGAAGGATTACCATCACGTTCAATTCATTTTGAGTGAACGAGCGTACGCACGCACGGACTCTGCCAACGCATCAAAGTTGGCACGAAAAAAAAAGAGGTGTTACTTTCTGTCTCCATGCACAGAAGATTTCACCGCAATTAGGAAAGACATCGGGCTACGACAACTGCTGTTCTCATGGGAAATGCTTGGCCTATCCATCCATGAGCTCGAGAGAGACGAGGGCCCCTTCACCAAAGCTGTCACAAGTTGATTCAAGTCCTAACAAAACAATCCGCAACAAATTCTACACCACAGTGGCTGAGTGTATTTCCTGAAGGTTCTGTATAACAACGTCGAGAGTAGCCGATCCTATAGAACAGACTGGGCTGCTTTAAGACTGGATACCTCTATGGGGTGGGGATGGGGGGTGTCGGGTAGGATGATGGAAGGGGGCACGGGGAGGGAGGGATCAGATATGGGGAAACTTATAGCTTGTGGAAGGAGTTCTTGAATAAGATAGGCTGATGACATAGCTACTGCAACATCACATGCAGATGAAAACAGGCGAAATGTGGCGATAGTAACAACAGGGGAGGTGGCGGGGAGGGGGAGGGGGGAACGGTTGGGGGAATAGGATGTAGTAGGGGATGATGGAGATGTTTTACACAACAAGTAGACACACAGACCTTTTCCAACCAGAAACACTCCACACAGATTTGAAGAAGAGGGAGAGAGAGAGAGAGAAAAACAGACAGAAGAGAGGAAATGAAATAGAAAGAAGAGAAAGAAGAAGAGACAAAAGGCTGAAGTGGAAGGAGAGTTAGGAATACCCGTTCAGTCGTAAAACACACACTTCCCCGGTCGCAGGACACACAATGAAATCATGCTATTAGGAAAAACACTACCATTCTGCATAACCGTCTGTCCATGGTTTCAAAATAAATATGACTCCTCCGTAATTACACTGTACCAGTGATTAGATCATATACATGAAGAATAAACATGGTTTAACAACTGGGAGTTAAATAATAACAATCATATTTGACTAAAACAGTATGGTTTTTTTTTGTACATCATACAATATTCCATTTAGGTACACATGTGTATATATAATACAATTTCTGTTGCATGATAAATGTGATAGTATAACTTTTAATAATGATAATTTGCCTCTCTGGGAAAGGCTCGTATTTGAGTGGAGAGTATGTTGCAAAACTAATGATAAAACAGGTCTATTTTAGCAACAAAATAGGTCCTCATCAGCAACAAAAGGGGCCCATTTTAGTGACAAAACAGGCCTATTATATCAACAAAACAGACCTGTATTATCACTAATAAAATGGGCCCATTTTAGCAACAAATCAGGCCTGTATTAGCAACAAAACAGGTCCATATCGGCAAATGACAGGCCTGTTTTATCTGTAATAAAACAGGCCTATGTTAGCAACAAAACAGGTCCATATCAGTAACAAAACAGGCCCTGTATTAGTAACAAAACAGGCCCGTATTAGTAACAAAACAGGCCTGTATTAAAGACTCTGTATCTGGGGACAGCATCGCCTCAAGGAGGTTGGTGTATCACTATGCGATGTAGCCGACAGTCCACTATGCAATCTAGTACTTCTCAGAAGCTGGGCAAGTTTTCAAATCGGCCGTCAGGTGTGGGGTAGTAACGATGAGAGCATTATGAGTTAGTTCCCTTTATCAGTTTTTCCAGTCAGGTGAGAGAAAAAAACGGCTCGGCTGAGATCGGCTCGATTGTTAGATAATATATATATATATACAGGAAATCTAATGGCAGATACGGATTAAAGTCCAGTCGATGTGTGAATATGTGTCGGGATATACTGTGATGAAACATGCAATGCCAATGTACAAGAAATCACTTTGAATGCAAATAAATCACTTTTTGTGGGTGGGGGGAAATCAGTGTGGGGGTGGGCCGGGCCATTATGCCAGTTTGGGGGTGGGGAGGTGGAGGAGGAGTTAAAACAAAGGCATCAAAATTACAGTCACCATGATAACTATTGTCCCCACAGATGAAGAAGAGAGAAAGACGACCCTAACGAGCAGATGCTTGACGGGCCCGTTTAAATTCCTCCTGTTGAATGCGTTGCTGTATCATATACTGTGCTTTGGTGATATTGGATGGCGTTCCGGTAATGGATACTATACGATTGCGGGTTCCGGGCGAGTACACTCCCTTTTTGGAGATTTGAATATTACTTCCGGTAAACTGTTGTATTTCCACTATTCCTTTGCCACCGGGTCCGAGGATGGCACCCACAATGCTCTCGGACACCTCGATCTCCTGTTTGGTAGTGCCGGCCGTCTTGTCGTCAGTGGGACTGTACATCCCTGTCCCCAGCCCGAAAGAGTTCTGGTTCATGTTTGGGGACCGCTCTCCTGTCGTGAATGCCGCAGCACTTTGATAATTGACGGCATTAAAGGAATCGTTTAACATGGGGCTGCTCCCGTACCTCTCGTTCCCTATACTCGGCGACGAGCTCCCGAACAGGCTGGAGTTTGCCCCGGTCGATCCGGAACTCCCGAGACCGGAGGACCCGCTCCCAACCGGCCCGAACAGGCTGGTGCTGGTGGAGTTGTTGTTGGTGTTGAGGAACGCGTTGGACACACTGGCCGTGGTCGTGGTGGAGTTGGTCATCATGCTGGTGGCGCCGATGGTGGCGGTGCCGAGACTCAGTCCCCCGAGACCCGTGGCGCCACCCAGGTTGGACTGGGCCATGTTCCCGAGCCCTCCGATGCCGAGGCCCATCCCCAGGATGCCGTAGTTGGCTAGCGTGCTCATGGCGGCGCTGATCTCCTCTGTGGCCTGGTCAGTGAATCCGCTGTTCCTCAGGGTCAGTTTCAGATTGTCGATGGACGCGCCGGACATGGCCCCACCTGGGTTGGCCACCGCCGCCGCGTTGAGGTTGAAGTTGACGCCCACACCGCTCCCGAAAGCCCCCGGGGTGTTGCCGTTGACGCCGAAGCTGAACCCCCCACCGGCAAAGTTGCTGTTGCTGATGGCCATCTCGGGGCTGCGGTTCTGGATGAACGTGGTGTTGGCGAACGGCGAGCCAGTGGGGTTAGCGCTAGCCACGGGACCCGTATAGTCTGCATAGCTTATGTTCGGACAGCTTCCGCTCTGCGGATCCTCCACGATCTTCTGCAGGATCATGTCCATGGCCTTCCTGTTCGACTCAACATCGCCTGTGGAAAGTAGAAAAGCAGAGCCTAATTAGCACTTGCCCCCATCACAATTGTATGTACATACAGATAAAATACACAACTGGCTCAAGCTCAGTCCTTGTCATTGTACATTGGAAGCAATTTTATCACCCGATATTTTCCAATTCATTATTTTTTTAGATTTTTTTAGATTTGAATTTGAAAAATATTTAGATATAAAATAATCTAAACCAAAATATCAATGATAAAAAACAAGTAATATATTCTCTGTATAATGTATGCCAAAAAATAAAACAAAGACATTATTTTTTTAAATAATTTTGGTTAAAAATCAACAGTCTCCAATGTCTTGGACAAGGACAAATTGAAGCTTTTCATGCATGCTGTATACAATAATTGAACATTACATGTTGTTCCAAAAACAGTCAAACATATATTTGAACAATGTAATAAAATGTGTGCATGTTAATGCAGGGTATAAATGGAATATGAGTGAGAAGTGTTATTGGAAATGTATGTATGTAGTTGATTGTGACAGGGATTTATGATCAATGGCTGCATCAATGGTAAGCCCAGATGGCGTCTGGAATGCTTGCAAGCAAATTGGAATACAAAGGCAAATCATTTTGTTCATTTCGAGGTTATTCGATCCAAATATCAACTTCAAATGCAATATCAAAATTTGAGATAAAACTATATCAGAAAATAATCTGTATTCCAGATGTCAATATTGAGGTCAATGTGACAAAAGTTGATGTCAATGTTGATGTAAATGTTTCAATGTTGATGTCACTGTGCCAATGTTGATGTCAATGTTGATGTCAATGTAACAATGTTGATGTCAATGTGACAATGTTGATGTCAATGTGGCAATGTTGATGGCAATGTTGATGTCATTGTTGATGTTCAATGTTGAAGATGACAGACATTGCCCATTGTATACAGATGTAGACAAAACAGAGTGTAGACTGATATGATATATGTGTATGCAATGTGTGGAAATGTATACATGGCTATGTAACTTCCAATCAATTTTACTCTAAGCTCAACAACAACTTCAGGCCAAATCTCATTTGTATCCATTACAGAAATTCCAAACTGAATTGCATTCAGCGAGTCCAGTGGGGAAAACAAGGTAAATTTGTGTCCCATGGGTGGCACCATTGAAATGATGTGGGTGTTGATAATGGGCATGAAATGAGATTTGTCCTGATAGGCAATACACAATTATACTTTACGTACCAAGCACCAAGTTGTTCCCTACTAGACGCTGACAACCCAGAAGACTATCTGTTTACTACCTTAACTCCAGTCTTTTCTCTTCCTTCCCCTCTCTCCTCCCTCACCCGCCTCTCTTCCATACTCTTTCCCTCCCTCTTTCACTATCCCTTCCCCTCTTTCCCCATCTGTCTGACTCCCTCATTTTCCCTCTCTCTCAGACTCCCACCCTCTCTATTCCTCCCTCACCCTCTTTCTCGTTCCTCACTGCCTCCCCTCTCACTTGGCTCTCTCTCTCTCTTTCTCTCTCTCTCTCACCCACAGCTCTCACCCACGCCTCTCTCCCACCTCTCTACTCCGCCAACAATGTGCAGGAGGTCTCCAACAGGACCCACACAGCACAGGACTACAGTACTCCTTGGTGCTAGGCGTTGATCATGCGAGATATATGACAAATGAACAGGGAAGATGAAGTAGTGAAGTGTGATACCTGACGTCTCACCTGCCACCGTCACACAGCGCTCGGGCAAGTTAGTTTCTTTAGACTTTTGAGAAATCTGCACATACGCTCCACTTTCCTCCTTAATTTGCTTGATAAAGTTTCCGGCCTTGCCTATTATCATCCCAGCAGTACTGTTTGGAACTAGGATTTTCACCTGGAAAACAAGCCAGCCACTGCTTTAGTGTTGGGGTCACCTATGACAGCATGCTCTACCATCAGCGTTCAATCACTACTACGCGACTTCCTTGTGTGTACACTGCAACAGCTAAGCCGATTTCCTCGGCGTTTATCCCCACTCTCAGATGAACAAATCCTATGTATTTGGCTCTTGAAGCAAATGGCCCCTAACATTTATCTTACTGGATCAAGAATTATGCACGACCAATGGCATTAAGTAGAATTTTAGTCCATAATTTAGTTTTGACGATCATTTCGGCACCCTAATCTACAAGTCTGGGAAAAACTCTTTCCTAATTTTGTAATGGAGCGATATGATTGGCTCCATAGCAGATTGATATAAACAATTAGAAGGCTTGCTTCATAGAATGAGAAGTAACCAATAAAATCATAATCTGGTGCTGTAGCAATGTCATAATAAAATGCTCGCTGTTAGGACGACACGTGTCTTGACAGTTAAACAAGTATAACGACTGGTTGACAGCTGACTAAGTACAGATAACTCTAGATTTTCAAGTGCAGATAACTCTAGATTTCCAATTACAGAACTCTAGATTTCTAAGGATAGAGAATATTCTCGATCTTGAAGTACAGAACTCTAGATTTCGAAGTACAGACAACTCTAGTTTTTCAACCTTTCTCAACAGAAGGCGCCATGAAACTGGAAATGTCCCTTATCAGGTACAGCGTGTATAAACAGGAATTATTGGAGCGGTACCACTGTTGGTGAAGCATACCCTGGTAAAGGCAGATTTCAGAATATTAATATTTTTAGGTTACATTTAAACCTGGGCATTCCCAAAATCCAAATTATCTTCAGTAGAAGCTGTACACATGTATAATGATGGCAATGGAATGAAATATGATAAAGGAAAAATGAATAGAAATGATCAAGTCAATGGTGAAATATGAATGCAATGCTTTGATCATGTTGTTATATTTCAAAATTACATTTAACACGATATCCATTGAAAATGTTGCTTATTTCATGCAATGTTTTTTTTTATCTACAAACTACAACATGAACACTATATTCATCTGAATTTTCAGAGCAACCAACACCAGTTTATAGGAGAGAGAGAAAAACACATTTGTGAGATTTTTAACGTTCTCAGACCGATTGTCAGTTTATAAAAAGTTTCAACGATGTAATTGTTAATGAATGAAAGGTCTACGATGAAGGTGGTGGTGACATGAATTGTGATCAAGGAAAAGTGCTCGATGACTGGTTAACAGGAATGAAATGAAGTTTAGAATAGTGACCAAGATATGAACTCAGGATGTGCAATGAGGCGATATCCAATAGGCCACCCTCAAATTGGTTCACCATGTTCACCAAAATTCACTATATTCAAATTTAACATATAGAATTCCAGTCAACTTTCTTTTTTCCTGTGCAGTCAAATTCAGATGTATCCTGGGAAATTTGAAAAACTATCAGAATTGTTATACAAAAGAGTCTCGCAATGTCCAATACTTAGACCTGCACTTCACAACAGGGTCGTACAAATAGTCGGGACATAGATCGAGGAATGTCATTTTTTTGTAATAGTAGAAACATGTGGTACACCCTGATGTACACCTGCACTACAGTAAGACATTTTAATAAAACACCGACTAGAACAACCGTAGCGCTACCAGAGTAGTAACTCACAAATATTAACATTGACTTGCGACTCTCTTACCGCTACGATTGTTCTTTGGAACATGGGTGCCATTAAAATAAAATTTTGGTGCAATCGGGCGGCGATTATTCTTCAAGGGATGGAGGGGGGATTGGGGGGGGGCAGGGGAACACTCTGGACCTACTCTGTTCCTGGTGCCAGTTGTCAGACCACTCAGTTGAACATGGTGTGCACGTGGATGAAAGTGACAAAAAACTCAACTGACTTCTACCTGACGATGACGTTCGAATGTTGTCTTGGTCTCGTCCAGTTTGGGGTTGGGGTCTGGTTTTTCTCGGATTTTCTCCATGATGAAATTGTGAACTCGACGTACGGATTCCACGGGTCCCATTATGAGGCAGACTCTTTCCGTTGTTCCTGGAATTGGGATCGGAAACATGTAGATGCATAGAGCGTGTATTCAATGTATTGAGGACCCGTTATGTTAGCACGCCATGCTGGAGGGTCTTGGAGCTGCCACTAATGTGGTGCTTTCAGCATGCCTTGATGGGTAGATTTGGCACATGATAACTAGTGCATTATAACGGCAGATGGCAGTGATGATAACCTTCCAGCTAAAGGCAACCAAAATTTAATTGTTTGTCAGTAATCTATTGGCAAGCAGTCTGATGGTTAATAATAATATAACAAATATTGTAACGTAATAACCCTAATAATTTGAACCTGTAAATAGTTTGAACACCTAAATTAATCACTGAAAATTATTTTTAATCCAAAAACTAAAACCTGAAGACCAATTTTAAGAATAACTATTAGGTTTCCAAATACAAATCATTTAAGCAATTGATAAAAGGATAAAATGACAAAAATGCTTTTCTAACCGTTCATAATTCCAATGAACATTATTGCAAATAGAGAGAAATATTAATTTACTTCAAATGGTACTTTCAGTTAACTTCCCAGCTAAAGGTTGTGTGTCTCTACTGTGTAATAACTTTGTTAGTTTAATGGTCGTTACCTGGATAGAAGTCGTTTGCTTTGGACATTTTGACACGTGCTCCGGCCTCTTTCTGGACTTGGGCGATGGTTTCTCCGCCCTTTCCGATGATGGCTCCTGCAGCTATGCTGGGCACAAGAATTTTAAGATGGATGTTTTCTCCTGAAAATATAAAAAAAAACATCCTCAATGAGACAGTAAATCAATTATTAAGCAATGTACGCATAGAATAGATAAAAAAAAAAAATGATCAGAAAGTGTATGCTGTAAACTATAGGCACATACAAAGGAATGTGATGAGCCTATAGATAACTTTGACTGCTGAAAATGAATTATCTAGAAAGATGCATGAACATTATTAAAATATAGTCTGATAGTAGAGGCTTGAGATTGCAAGAAAAATAAAATAAATATTGTTAGGAAATATCAACTAACATTCTAAATAGAAAATACCTTCATGGTGTTATCACTCACAATAGTTTAAATTTTAGAAAAATATCTTCACCGGAGCATACAATCGCTGACAAAATGACAGAGTTATGATAGTATGCCCTGACAGACAAACTTATCGTAAAGCACATTAAAGTATAACAATAAAAATATGAAATATAACTACCGTATCTAAATTATACATTCGTAACTTACGATTTAATTTTGTATAATGGAAATATTTCTTTTAATCTAATTGGTGATTGAGTGAATTTTCTAAATATTTCCAGTAATATTGCAGCATCTTGTTTATAGAGGGCATCTTGTTATAGAGGGAGATAAACTCGAAACAACTTTCAATAAATACCGATAGCACAGATAACAATACATTCAACTTTTGAACTACTTTAGCTCGCTAACGCAACACCCACTCTGTATACATACACAAGTTGCTTTTCCCACATAACTTATGCATTCATTACTTTTTTTTCCCTAATACATTGCAGGTAGCAAGGCTTGACCTAAGCCAGTGAACCGTAAAAACATTGTCGAGTCGGTGTCATCATCGCAAATTTTTATCAAGTGTTACCGAGTGTGTGCAGCACCTACACACTGAGAACCAGCTTCACAAAACAACAGATGGACATCTATCTGTCATCACATCCCTATACTATCTGTGCACAGATGTTACAGATATCGACTACAGATTATGGTTCTGTCAGAAACAAACCGTTGCACTTTGCAAGAAATACATTTGGCTAAAGGATTACATAAAATCCATAAATTTCCAAAACTGTTCTGAAGTATATTTCTAGTATATATGCACAGAGATGTACAACTACTATTATTAGTAACATGTTTCTGACCCATTTGCACGTGACAATGAGTCACTGTTTTGCCCTCAGCAATCGTTTTACAACATGGACATGCTTCAATAGGTTTGCTCTGTAATACGTGTGTAGGTGGCTCTGGCCAGATCAGCTTCACAGATGTGCATACAGATATCTCCTAATTAACAGAGGTGCTGTTTACATGTAATCATAACAGTAGTCTCCATTTGCAATCATCAAAAAGAACAGCTCGTCTCCAGATAAACCTATGTTGCACATTCATGTCACGTCATTTTGGCGTACTGCATGAGTCAACAAAGTGGTGTGGGTTTTTTCTCTCTCCATCAACCAATATTATACCATGTAACAGTTTCCCATACAAAATGTGGTATAATGTGCCCCTTCCTCCAAAGGTCCAAGATGAATCTACTCTAGGTTTAAACCACGAAACATCCCAGAAATGTTTGGTATGTAGATATTAGTGTTGACAATATAGAATCAGGGCATTAGCCATTCGCCTATAAACAGATCTCTTACGAGACATCTGGTTTGGATTCAATGTTATCGTCAACTCGTGTAAATATTTGTAGGCAAAGATATATTAGAATTCAATAGTGGGATAGTTGATTGGATTTTATCAAAAATATTGTGTTTACAGTGTAACAACAATATTGTCAATAACAACAGAATAATGCAATTACCTATAGATTAGTATTGAATGTATGGATGGATCTATACAAGCCTCGCACTACTAGGAACATGCATCGTCAATACGCAGTTGACGAACATTCAGGTTTCGATACCTTATGTTAAAACACTAATGTAGGTTTTCAAAAAATAGTCGAGAATAATAAGAGAAGACATGGTAGATACTGATAGATAAGGTATTTATTTTTAAACCTTTAGGTTTAGTACTGTATATCGATTGCTTGCAATGATAAATTAATTCACAATTAGTTCTTATTATCGTAAAGGATATTAAGTAGGTGGCACGACCTTCAATTAACCGATGTATTTATTGAACAGAAATAGTAATATCAAATGGACAAGTCAGCCCACAAATGTTCATTATTCACATTAACCCTCTCCAAGCTGGAGGCAACCAGATATGCCCTAAAGAGCTGTACCTGTGCCTAATCCAGCAGAAAGAGGGTTAATGCCTTTGCACTCAATATTACAGCTACAATCTGCATATATCAATACATTAAAAGTTAACTACATTACAATCACAGTACATTGAGAAAAACATCAGGAATCTGGATGGAACTCAACACAGCTGGGTTAAAAAAAAAAGCCTCCTAGATTTCTCCAGTGCCGTTATCATTACCTTCAATCATTCTGCGTCCAATGGGTGACCGGAAAATTGTGTAGATACGACCACTGACTAGGGCACACAGTGACATTCATATGGAGAATTGTTACCTAGGAATGTAGGGCACTTGCCAAGTGTGCCTATAGAATCTCCCAAGGCACAGCTCTAGACAATACACACAAACACATGGTTCACATCCACATGCGCTAGTACATTACATGTTCCATATTCCCACTTCCAACTATCATCACTTCTTCTTCTCCCCCCATTCTCCAATGTTAAAGCCACACTTCCAGTCCTGTCAACCCGAGATTATATTAACATCTACCACTTTCCATCACTAATTTTTACACTACACATACATGGCTTTTTTTCTCGCTTAGTCAGCCTTTTCAACAAATACTGGTTTAACAGTGTACTGTTACGATTCTACTTACAGGGCGATCCATTGAACAAATATATCTAATTATAGCTGCATTGATGGCAATTAAATACAACAAATACACCAGACATTTATTATAGCCCATGTTATTGCAGTACCTAGAGAGGAGGCATAAAGGGGAGGTCAATGAAATACATTTAGATGAGATACGATGTAAACAGACAGTACAGGTATCCCAAATGACGGACACTAAAATGTGCTTTCTCTCACTGCCAAAGGGAAGTAACTGGAAGACAGCCTTGTGCCATCAAAATCAATACATCTTGTGGTGCAAATGTGGTGCACATAAACATGTACATATGGAAATTGAGAGAGTCGAGAGTTTGCCAAAGACAGGACACAGAAGCAACAAGTATCTCCGTTATCTACTGAACCATTGTTATTTCTAAAAAAAATTATGGGGAAGGGCAAGGTTTAGACCCATCAAAGATTACATCGAGAAGAAACGTGCCAAGCCAATAGTACCTAATGTTGCAGTAAACCTGTACACACTAGCTGGTTGATAACCAATCAAGGATGATAACTGAACTGTGACAGTACAGACAAAACATCCTATCATGAACCACGTTCTACATGTCTGTAGTCTAACATTGTTGTTATCAGTCGCCCTCTTATTCCTTCCATTACATGAAGGAGATCAAGTTAAAATATGAATTATCGTAACGAGCCATGTCCAAGGGTATTCATTCCATATCTTGGCAACATTTGTTGCTCGAAAGCTTTGGACAAAGTCCAGCATATATCCAAAAATAGATAACACCATTAAGTAATCAACTAATGTACCTTGTGCAATACACTGAGTCTAATGCATCACTAATACACGTTACATTGCCATCTTGAATATATATTAGTATGTACGTATGTATTATATATGTATGTATGCCTATAGCACATGATGTAATTCTAAGTATGGTGGAATATTACGACTGTAAATATTCAGGTAGATTATCAGATCATGAATAGTGTACTTGATGGCAGATCTTGACCCAAGATTGTGCAGCATTTTGTATGTTTTCATATTCAACTCAAAGTTTTGTTAAATCCCCATATAAAATCTGAGCTTGAACATGAAATCGTACAAAAAAGGATTCAAAATCTTGGCACCAGACCATACCTGAAAAAGAATTCCTTCTTTCAAATGAACAAGTAATTTAGTGTTTTGTTTTACTAAGAGCCATTTTCAAGATTATCACCCCAAAATTACAGCTTGTCAGAATAAAGCAGAAGAAACATGCAACTAGTGGCACTAAGTGTTGCAGTAAACCTGTAAGCACTGGCTGGTACTAAAAAAGATGAAGATGATTACTGCACTACACTACCAGAGATCAAAGTCCATCGTGATCGCATCAGAAAAGTAACTTGAATATTGTAGCTGGGCCTCCGAGTCTTGCATGAACAAATACAGATGTGTGGTATTAACCGACAATATTAGACTCAATAGATACAAAATTAAGCATCAAATTAATCACAAAGGCTAATCTGCATTAAATGTTTGAGCCATATGATCATCAAGCTAATAAATACAGGAATTCCAATGGAAGATATCCAATATAGGATATCTTAGAACAGTGTGACACGCGAGTATCATCTGTGATTACTTAACTGTATCCTGTAAATCTAGCTGCATCCCTCTACATCTAACAACATCCTCTAACTTCAATCACATCCTCCAATTCTAAACATCCTCTAAATGAAACCCCTTCCTCCAACTTCAACAGTATCCTCTAAACCTAACTGCATCCTCTAAACCTAACTGCATCCTCTAAACCTAACTGCATCCTCTAAACCTAACTAACTGCATCCTCTAAACCTAACTGCATCCTCTAAATCGAAACCCAAACCCACTTCTTCAAAGCTGCACCTTCTGCTATGCATCAACGAAAACCTTTATCTCGGAAACACTACTGTCTTCTGTGCAATATCAGACCAACAAAACACAAACGGGAATGTGTGCATAAAGTTACAGGCCTAGGGTTGGCACCAAAGGCTTAGATTGGCTTGGCAGCATGCCTTGATGGTAAACCGTTGAGTGCACCACTAAACATTTCCCTTGTTTACCTCAGACATGTAATAGGGTGGCGGTTTTACTGCGTAGGTAGATTAGGCAACCAGTTAACCAGAATGTTCAAACGTCCATTGCAGAAGACGGACCGTTGATAAATACAGTGACCCCTCGATATAAGGCTGTTCAATACAGAGCGGATTCGGATATAAGGCTGGGTCAGATGTGGACCCCATTTTTATTT
>JAUTBQ010073872.1:0-16764 GCA_032361185.1 Lepetodrilus ovalis
GTTACTCAGTATCTCTGACGTAAAATGTCCTATTATCTGTCCCATAATTTCACCCCAAAAAATTAGTTCTACCTTGTATTCAAATTTAATGCTTTATCATAATTTGAAAACATTTCCTGCCCCACTAATACTGTATACGTAAGCTACCAAGAACGGATTTGGAATTCGGCGTGATTTATGCAGAGGATGAGTAAACAGATACCTGTGTATCCTAGACAGCACTACTCAGTAGGTATTGCAACAAATCTCCAATTCAAACAGCGGCCCTATAACCTGGTATTGTTTGTTCTATTGCTTCAGATTCAGCGGGATCTACGTTAACAAGAAACATATTTTACGACGGAAATGGGTACGTATAATCAACCAACTTTAAAATGTCATTTATCTACTTTAATATGCTAGTAACAATTTATTTTTTATATGAACAGGGTTGGTAACTCTGTCAACATTGATTAGGTATCAGTTCCCAATCACAGCTCTGCATTTGATAGAGGAGCTGGGATTGGGCATGGATTCCTAATCGATGCTTTCAGAGTTACCTACCCTGTTCCTATAAAAGCGACCTATATACAACATTCCTATTTCCACCATGTAATACTGATAGGTACAGTAGCTCTGACACGTCCAAATGTATATTTCCAGAGATACCGTGACACGAGTCTTCTACAAGCCTCCTATCACTGGATTCGACGTTAAGACAACAGCAGTAGATCAACAGACATTGGCCAGTGTTCTAGACGATCAGGATCTAGAACAGTCTTCACTGTCCATTATGAAAACCTTCACATTCAACCTTGATGGAGCTTTATCGGACTCGGACCGAGATGCGACCGAAGATGGTCTAAAAACGGCATGGGGTGAGATAGTGACGACATTTTTTTTTTAATATTAGCAATTTTCAGACACTTTAACACGTAACCTTGGAATTATTTAATACCTGTTATTATTATTTCCAGCCAACAGCCTCGTGATACCCGTGAATGATGTGTTCGTCAGTGTTATGGATATGAAAGACATCTTCTTCAGTACATCCGGGTACGTATGCTTGACAAATGTACTGATACATCTAATATATACTACTTAAAATACTTGACGTCTAAATAAATTATTTGTTCCTTAAAAATTCTATATGAGACCCATTGATGAACGTTTATATTTAGTTTATAGTGAGTAGCCAAGCTTTCCTCCTATCCGTTTTGGGAGGAGCGCCGAAATATATTAAGGACTGGTGTCCCATATGTTCAGACACATATGTCTAGTGGTTTGGAAACATCTCTATCTTCTTTGTTGTTCAAGCAATGGGACAAGACCTCAGGCCATCAACACCTACCCCACCCTTACACATGCCTACTTGTTTGAACACGTTAAACTTATAACTCAAAATGTACGTTACGAATTTGCACAATGTTGTCAATATAACACAAACCCATTATCTTTCAGAAACGGTCAAGTGACACAGGTAACGTACGTGGTTACCATTCAAGGAGCAGATTCCCACTGGACTCGCTTCAATGGAGTTGCAGCAGAGACACTGGATCAACAATTTACTAGTTCTAGTCAGGAAGTGACGCCATGTTTCTGCGTCGCCCGCCAGGGGCGTGAGATAGAGGTCACCGGAAGTGTGGGTAATGACACAGCTTCCCTGGAGACCGCTCTAACGAGTGCATGGCAACAAGCTAATCCCGGTAACTATGACGGCCATCGTGCTGTATTTTGAATTAGATCACAAACCTGCTTTCAATATAAATTCAATCATATCACGTATTTTCAGTTTGCGGTATGAACAACGCTTCAACACAAGTAGCGCTAAATGTTACAGTAAATCTGCGAGCACTAACTAGTCAAATATTTTCTTCACAGAATACACAGGATCTCTATCAGTAGCAATCAGAAAGGTTGAAGGGTGAGTGCATTAATTAAACTCAGAATTCTAACTTTTAGGACGAAAATGTTCTTTGTAAATAGAACATAGCTCCGCATTACTATGCTAACTCTTTTGGAAGATGATTTCACCCTCTCACTTCTGAATTAGCCTCAGTCACTGCCATTTGGAACATCTCTGGCTGCCTTCTGCATTGACATGGTTAATGCCCAAAGACTACCAATGGGTGCAGCCTGCTAATTCTATGCTGTTGTTGCCAGAGAGACGCCCACGATGCTGACGTACATTGTCGTACCAACTGGAGGTCCTTCAGCCTTCACCGAGAACGACCTCACAGTTCCTCAGGCCAAGCTGGTTAACGAGCAGATTGGACCATTGGATCTCGTCGTGTTCACTGGCAAGGAAAAGAAAGATGACTCCAGCTCGGTAAGAGTTATATCCCCTGTCATTGCCTACATGTGTCTGTTCGTTATTTAATTTAATAGGTATTATTCTGAAGACACATCCACTTCCGGTTCAGGGGCAAAAGTAATTTTACACTAATATTGAAAATGGATGTAAGAAATACCGAAATGACTATCAATATTGAAAACAATGTACTATGACCTCCAGACCTCCAGACCCCAACACCTTCACCCACGCCCATCAACCATTCCCTATTCCTAAAATGCTGCTACCGTCCCCGATTCACTCTTGCTGTTTCATTTATCTCTATGATGCATTCGTTTACTTCTAGGTTCCTTGGGCCATTCCAGTTGGAATCATCCTAGCGTTGCTACTGATTCTCATCATTGTCATAGTCGTGTTTCTGGTGATAAGAAGAAGAAGGTAAGCACTAAGGCATTATATCTGCCGGATATATACATAGTCATGACGTTTCTTCTAGCTCCCAGTTTACATCTATGCTTAATAGTACTAGTCCATGTCATATGCATATACTTCTAATATAATTACCTAGTGTAACTATCTCCTCTATGAAGCAGCGTAACTCTAATGTGGCATTAATGTCAACTTAAGCTTGAGGTAAGGTTGAAGTAAAGGTCATCTTAGAGTTACGCCATTTCGTACAGGACATCCAGGTAAGATTCATAGTTAGCTTAGTATATTATTCATAGAATAGAGTTTTGCTTCATCGTGCTTTGCATAGCCTGCGCATGCCCATAGAGCTTCCGGTTCCTGTTTCAGACAACAGATGTCACATACGCTTAAACAAAGACCCGAAGATATAAACGGATATAACAAACAACATTTCTCGGGCGAGCCTCATTTTGATAATCCAGCATACAACATGGAAGATTCAGAACTTGAAAATGGAAAGGAAAGAACTTATGTTGTTAATGAAGAGCTTCGCATGGAGGAAATAAAATTGCAATAACTGGAATAGACGATTATCTTTACCATCTAGTGAAAAATATGTGTGTCGTGTGGAGAATAGAGTGGTCGGTCTATTTGTTGCGGATAGTAAGGTGGTCGATGTGTTTGTTACGGAAAATCCAATGGATTACAAAGACAAAAGAACAGACCCTCTAAAGACGGACATTGGATGGGAAGATTGCTAATGTTGTAGTCAATCTGGAGCTGAACAATGACTCATCTGACGCTAACTGCATTCTACCTCTGAACAAAAAAATATTTCACTTTCCATGGTGTCGGTCACCACCATCATCGTCACCCAATCATTGATATCTGCGTTGCTTCGAATGCATGTCCTGCCGTTTATCTATATTAGTTGATATTTGCTTAATAATACGCAACCAAATTTGATGAAACTATCCATATTATAAATATCTAGAATAATAGCATATCCGCGAAAATCAAACAAATGTGTTGTATTTAAAGATCCTATTTGAAATTCTATAGTACACAATTAAATATGTTGGACTAAATGTGAGTGTTTATTACAGTAGTATTGTAGAATGTAGTATTATGTTGTGGAAATCCAGTTGGATAATTATATAAATACAGTATAGGTCCATGGTACACGACCCAATAGTTACCTTTCGCAAAATGTAAGCGTGTTCTTTTTTTAGACAAAAACAGATGAGAACCATCGAACACGATGCAGCAAAGTTTCAAGAGAGGGGATACGACAAGGAACATTTTACTACCCAGCCTGTTTACTTTGATAACGCCGCGTATGGGGATTCAAATGGACTGTATATGGGTAACGGAGAGGAAAACGGTAACAGTCGTGTCTAAATCCGTATTTATTATGTAGAGCCAATGTATGTCTTATGCAAATCTGAACATACTTATTTATATTGTTGTATATAGATTGTTTTATATTTTTATACATATTTGTACATACACGTCCTTTGCATTTCTCTCCGAAATTTACTATTTGTATGGTACTTTTTGAAAATTATTAATTATATTAATTATTAATTAATATTTTTAATGTTTTAATCTTTCATGTGATATCTTATAAATATTGGCTTGTTTGAATGTGAATTATGATTGAGCGCAGGTCGTTCTCCGTGTGTATACGTTTCTAGGATGTCTGTTATATCTGGTCAGCATGTGTTGCTTAATGTATGTATGTATTAATTGTCTAAAATAAACTCTACTGTAAATATACCGTGGTATTGCGTTTACTTATTGAAGGATAATTGATGGATAATAATGTTTTTGAATATATACCGTTTAATTACATGGTGAGAATATAATATGATGAGAAAGAAAATATTTTTGCTTTAGTAATTTTGTGGAATGTGTGATAGCCTACATATGTTATACACGTATGCATTGAATGCTTTATATAATACATATCTATAAGCTCGGATTGTGTCACTACGAATGTACTCACACATTCACGCACGCACGCATACATATACATACGACGAGCTTTGAACATGCATCCATATATATGTACGTTAACAGTTAATAATACGAGATTAGCGACATACTTCTACACTTTCTTTTCCAAAAGGTACATTACCGTTAGTATTTGAGAAAAATAGATTTCAGATAATACACGTGCTAATTTGAAATTGAAATCAGGAATTAGCATACATTGGTTCTCAATAAAGATGCAATTAGATCTAATATTGTTTATTGCAAATTTAAGTTAAAAGAAGTTAACATTCAGCGCGTACAACCACTGTTAGTTTTAACTGTGTAATGGCCAAATGATATTTTAGATGAAACTACAAAAATAGTGTTGTATTCAACCTTATGGCCCGTTAAAGTTTTCATATGTTCATATTTGATTGAATACGGTATGTATAACATCAGTTTGGTCCAAAACAATAATTTATGATAGCTATGATTGTACGCATATAGTAATACGATGCATATACTCTAGACGCACTGTTTGGTTTAATTATACATGATAGCCTTATATCTACCCTTTTTCAAAATAACATGGATTGCGTTCATCGATGACGCTACAGCTAATGTTCTTTGGATGCAATATGTTTAAATTTAATATGAAGAATACATTCATCAAGGCAAATAGAACCATTTTGGATACATCGCTTGGGCATTTCATTTGAATATGCATTATATGCACATGTACATGCACGCTTACGCTGTAAGAGGCGAGTCTCACCGTGAGTTTGGAAAGGATCAGTTCAGGTACCATGCCAAACATTTCGGGAAATGTAAACCCTTGCTAATAATGATTGTCATTTCTTAAGGTACTTGCTAATACACCCGAGCTTCAATTATGTTAGGTACCTGGTTGTGCGAAAAAAAGATGAATAGAAGGTACACTAAACATAATATGTTTAACACAATTCTGGCATAATGATTATATGTATTTTTAAAATACCGAATCTTACCATTTTAGGCACCATTGACAAAACCAGCAATCAATAATTACGTAAACAACTTAGTATCCACTAACGGCATGGTTCACAATGCACTAAAGGGCATAATACCACAGATATGTAAGGTTGTTTTGGATTAGTACTTAGATAAAACTGAGTAAATTCACTTGACATACATATTTATGTTTGTACTTCCAAAAAACATTCCACCGCTGTATGGTAGGCACAATTCCACTTGAACAAACCGTTTTGTACTTTGCCAGTTATTACAGCATGAATATCGTCGTAGTTAACTTTCCTTCATTTATATTAACGCAAGGGGACATAACTCTAAAGTGGCATAACGAAAGAATATCGTCACCGCTGTTTGCTTCACATATCAGCTGATGCATCACAGACAAGATAATTAATGGTTTGTAATTCATATAAAATATCGAATAAGTGCAGATACAAGTTCGTTTTACCTTTATCTAGGTCAACCCTGTGTGATAGTATGTCTTTAACACTTTATAATAAGCATCCAATTTATTTACGAAAGATACATGTATCTAATCTGAATAGTACAGTACTATATAAATATTTTATATTGAAGCATCACAATTAATTCACGGGTGGCAACCATTACTAGCAAGAGTTTATAATTTATCATTAACGATAATTTTAGACGCAATATTGAGTCTATTTTACTATATTTCTATCCTTCTACACAATATTACTCAGGAAAAATATGAAAGAAAACAAATCCTACAAAAACATATATGACGCTGAATCGCCAACGCGAACTTAAGGTAATCCCCAAAGTGATCTATTAGTATACTAAATATTTCCTTACATTGGAAACTATTACTATTCGGAGGACTCCGCACACTGTTCTGCGATGAAAGGACATTCTAAAAAGAAATGTCACGTCACGGTTACTACGGTTTATTATCGATCTAAACTTAGAGGAATTCGCTGATTGGTGGCTATATTAATTATGTTAATAGATACTAGTATTCATTCAATTTTCTTACCGGCTAAAAATTCTGCTACGGAGAAGGATATATCCCAGGTTATTTCATGGTTGTTAAAGGCATAATTTCACCCCCTCTTTAATTTGAAACCTCATTCGTTCTTTATCGTTCTTGTTTCATTTTCTCTTTGTCTCTCCGTCTCTCCCAGTATGTATCTTTATCTCTCCCTCTGTCTTAACCCTTCTCGGTATATTCAGTTGGCGACCTAAAGTAATAATAATGAGCGTATGCATGTGCATCTTCACTATGCACCGTACATGCATTTCAGGTACTACATCATCTCACACTGGTCATGGGAACAATGGTGTTCATTTGTAAGTATATTAATAATGAGTGAGTGACTGATTATGGGCTTTTACGTCGTTTCGTGAATTTCATCCATTTACGACGAATATTGACAATGACAATTTGTTAGTAAAGCATATATGTAATTACCTGTCTAAATACATTATCCCCACTACTTCCCCACTATCCTCCCCACCACGTTTCACCCTAAAATAATAGTCATAACTATGTAGTCCTAGAGTAGACATAATCATGTTCCATAAATCAATTGACAAATGGACAATTGCATATGTGAGCCAATCAGACTCACTGTAGATGTATTTATATGCGAGTGAACATTCTCCTCAGGACGGGCGTCCATCACCAAGTCTATCACCGGAAGTTGGCAGAACCGGATCTAGTCTCCACGGCAGTCCAGCAGCAAATAAGGAATGGCGTCCCGGTATATTACGGAAGAAGTGAAGAGACCGCACTGAACGAGTGCTCAGCAAGCGAGCCCAAGCTACCCAGAGTACCGACCAGTCAGAGTCTAGAAGAGCAGGTCCTGGAGGTACTGGCGAGCAACCACGACATAGAACTACAGACTCTTGGCGACGCGCCCGACCAATCGCAGACAGCGAACATTTCAACCAATCGTAAAGCGGTTTCCAAGTCCTATTCTGTGACTCTCGCTGGAGGTATAGGAAGTGACAGCAATGAGATGATGACGAAAGCCATTTCTAGAGCATGGTGTGAGTATATGGTGTGTGAGAATATGTATGTATGTGTACTATGGATCGAGTATCTGTTGTGCTAGTATATGGTACTGACCATATGCTCACGTGTATCTAAAACTAGACTGAAGTACAAATCAAAGTACATATCCTGTTCTTGGAATAGTAACCAACAAACCACTCATTATTTTGATGCATAGCCCATAATAGCACCAACAAATATCGAAGTTTCATTGAATATTTGCGATATAACAGATTTGTAATTTGTTTTGTACCTCAGTTTATATGTAGAGTAATATTGTTTCGTTATCCTCAATCGATCTGTATTTCCTTAATACCAGCGAAGTCAATCAAATTTAAAATAGAGAGTGGTGTTAATTAATTATACATACTGACTGGTTTCAGGCGAAAAATACAACGTTAATTCGAATGAAGTCTCTGTTGAAGTAGACAATATGGATGTGATAGCGACAGATGCTTTGAGGTAAGCAGAACACATACAATATCACACAATACTTACTTCTGTATCAATACACAATATACGACATTTTCACTGTTAAGCAAGTTTTGATGTTATGTAGATTTTTTAATGAAAAGTAGAAGTCTGATATCGGTAATTGCTAAGGTGTCCTATATTTAAGATATACATAAATCCTAATAAATCACGCACGCGGAAGCGACATAGTGAGGTGGGGCGGGGAAGGATGGGGTGCAGTGCGATAACTATATAGTACAGTGCGATAGCCGATATGTAATTATTATGGATACTACATACTGTATATAATATTGCATCTTTCTTCAAGCGGTGACAGCACCACAGAAGTGGCCTACACGGTAACATCTGAAAATACGACGTCTGATTGGTCTAGCTATGGTGGACTTGAAGCTCGGGAGGTCGAAGGTCACTTCCGGTCGTCCATTCTGGTCCACGTGAAAGCATCCTCTAATGAAGACTTATGGAACCTGAATGAGAGTAGAACGCCATCTTTCTCCATCACAGTTCCAGATCATCCTTCTGCTCCTACTCAGATGGTTGGCCATGTTGTTCAGACTACCTATTTCACCGGGAAAATTAGTGACAGACATCAACATACCGTGGAAAACATACTGCTGTATGCCATGTGCAAAGCCATGGAAGGTAATCTGTTTCCCATTTCCTTGTCAGTTCTATAGTAACTGGTCCTGAGATTACATGTTTTGAGTAAGCTAAATTTTTATGCTCAAACTAAATTTATATATGGGGATTTGTCAACAAAGCTGTGAGCCAAGCATGAAATCGTATTCCAAATTGTTTCGTAATCTCGGGGCCTGATCTATTTATTTATGCATCGTTCATTGATTGATTAATTTCTTGTTAGATCTATTTGGGGAAATATCACTCATACAATGCGATTCAATATTTTATAATTGTACAATAGCTTTGATTCTATTAAAATCAGAACCAGAGTTGCGTATTATATAATAAATGTTTGTC
The DNA here is from genome assembly GCA_032361185.1 of Lepetodrilus ovalis. Classification (NCBI taxonomy): domain Eukaryota; kingdom Metazoa; phylum Mollusca; class Gastropoda; order Lepetellida; family Lepetodrilidae; genus Lepetodrilus; species Lepetodrilus ovalis. The sequence continues at coordinate 9,138 of JAUTBQ010073872.1, forward strand.
CATGAAGTGATATCATCGCTGATATTGCATTGTATGTATGTGTTTTATCACCGCTCGTTTATGCACGCATCGATAATCTGTGACCATGAACTTCTTTGTATCGATATCATGTAGTAGTGTATTTAGAATAATGCCTTACCTCATGGTCAGTGCTATGCTGTGATGACGACATGACATTCATGTGTACATTCTCATAGTTTGTGATGGCTTCTGGTTGACAGAGACATGCAGTTCTATCAACGTAGAAATACTGGAGAAATCACACTACCTTGATTCTGCAAGGTAAGTTAAGTTCACGTTGAATAACACAAACATATTGAATAGTCACACACAACTTTCAGACGTCGTCCCATCGACATATGTATGGGTGTCCTTAACAAGAACGCTCCAGGACACCCGATGCACAGGTGTCCTACTGGGTTCCAGGCCTGCGTTTAACGAAAGGGTCGTATTGTAGTCCTGGCCTAACTCAGTCCGTGCGCCATGCTTTTTCTATAGCAGGAAGTGACGTGTATACCATGAATACAGATACGGGCATTTCGTGAAACGCAGATCTTTAGGGTTCCGTAAGAGGATGTTCGATATATACTAAACATCATAAATTAAGCGTCAGCAGATACCTTTTGGGGAAGCTTTCTACCAAATTTCGATAATCGGCTTGACGAATTTGGTTCCATTATCCTTCCAATGCATCTACAACTGCTTCAAGAAAACCCGTATATGTTTGGATTTTCTTCATTGATGAAATATTATATGGTACAAGGTCTACTGGTCTTAATTAATGTTGTTGAGTATATGTTGATGTTGTTGTTGTTGAAAATGTCGCCGGAAAGGACGCTGTTTTGAACATGAGGTTCCTGTTGTTTTCCTCCAGGAACACGGTGACTGGCTACAGCTACAACGTCACCATGGGAGCCGGAGAGGTCCTGTTGTCTCCGGAGCAGAGCCAGACCTTCCGGACGGAAGTCATCCGATCTCTGCAGACCCTGGACGTTACATCGGGGGAGGAAGTTGGCCTGTACACGGGATCGGTGGACGATCTGAAGTTCCAGAGCGACTCGCGGCACGAAGAACACGTCGTGACTTTTGGAGGGCCCAATAGTGACGATATGAGCAGTTTTATGGAGGCTACCATGTTTGGAATGAAATCGGGTATCCAGTATACTAAGTCTTGTTATGAATGTGCTTTGTAAGAATTTAAGAAACTAAGGTGCTGCTTACTTCTTTAACACTTTACTTGATAGGTATGTTTAAGCCAAACTTAAACCAATTGCAGCATATCATCAGGTAAAAGAACATGTATAACAGGAGGTATATCAGAAACAAAACCAAACAGCATTCACTGTGTCATATCACGTTTTAAGTTTACATAATTCTATACACGTTTCCAATACGTATTTTGCAGATGAAGCTGACCGACAAGTTATCGTTATGGACAAGTCGGAGAACGAGAGGTAAGAATTAGCCATGTTGTATAAATTAATATTAAATTAGTATATCAGCTATTGCGTCATGTAATTAATTGTACGTCAGGAATTGCTGTTCATTGAGTGCGTGTACTAAAGCCGGCTTTTTGATTCAGCAGTCAATGGGTCTCATTTGAAACTCTTGAGAGTGGAACCCACCACAGTGAACACATTATACAGCATTCTGACGGTGGAACCAACCACAGCGAGCACACTGTACAACGTTCAGACAACGGAGCCAACTACAGCGAACAAACTGTGCAACATTCATCTACATTGACTGTGCACTTTGAGAAGAAAGTCGTCACTGACTCGCCAGATGTATATATATTGAATTGAAAATGCATATCAGGACGATTTGAAAGTTAGAACTGTAAATGGCGACTGTTCCTGTAGTAGAATCTAGTACATAAACGCAACATAGCTACATACAATAATAGTTTACGAGGCAACATATTTAGTGATTCTAGCTATATACACATGTTTCTTTATTTATTACTGGTGCCTAAAAAAATCCTTGCCATATTATAATAATACTTTTTATTGGTATCAAACCAATGACCGCCTGGTGTATTCTGAATACAGTGAGTTTGGGTTGTGGAATAGTATCGTTGTTAACGTTATATGTTATATTTGAATGTGCATAATTATTAGCATAGTTCAGGAGGCACCCATCTTTCATGTTAATATTGTTAGTTGTATATTATTATGCCATGCTCTGTTTACACCACTCTCCCATCACAAATCGCCAATCCTTATTTGGTAGATCATTTCGATATAAATACTTCATAATAATTAAATGAAAAGCAAACAAAGACAAATTCGATTTCCTGTTTTGTACTACCTAACGAAAATATAAATATCAATAAATATTATCAGTTGTGTATCATTGACATTTTAAAATATTTGTTTATGTGCATGTACATATATTAGACTCATCATTCATCTATAGCTTTAGTATCATAATAATTATTTTATTACACCCTTTTGGGCATGTTTTTCATGCTTCTTCATTTAATACATAAAATAATAGTTAAATAATTACTGTTTAATCATCGCAAATGGGTGCAAGGTTCCCGCAGTGACGTTAAATTCCATAATCACTCACTCACTCATATATTAGATCTATTACCAAATATTTTGAGTATTTAGTATATTATACAGAGGGGCTACGCCCGGTATCACATTGCATGTGCTGATAATGCATTTCTTCACACACCTGACGGAACTTAGCTATATAAATACTAGTTTACGAGGCAAAATATTTTGTGATTCTAGCTATATACACGTATCTTTTATTTATTAATGGTGCCCCAAAAATGGAATGTTTGGTTTTAGTTATTTACAAATTAAGAAACTAAAATCCATTTTTGTTTGTTTTGTTTTTCATTCCATAAAGCATTTAATACCGATATCATCTACCAATGAATGTCAATCTCTATTTTGTTAAAATGGCATATACGTTATATATTTATAACTATTTAATGTTTATATGTATGCCTTTGTAACTTACCGGATATATAACTGATCAATAGTCATGTGTCAACCGTATTTCAAGTCAGCATTATATCTTCTGTATCGGCTATTTGGAGAAAATAAATTATGTCTATCTACTGGTACTGTTCAATAGTGGTCGGAGAAAATAAATTATGTCTCTATCAGCACCGTTTGACAGTTGGTGACGTATGTACGTGCGAACGATTGATTGTAAAACAGAACGATGGCAACACTAGTTGGTGGCGTTGTCCAGCTACCTATCGTATTGACACTGTTCAGTTTTCTATTCAGTGGTATTACACGTATACATAATCACATTCCATCCCATGTGCATGCTACAAAGCAAAGGATAACCATACATACACTTCTGGGTATCGTTTCTCGAAGCTCTCTTATCCACGAAGAGACTGGTAGCGTTCGCTTTGACGATAGCTAATACACTGCAAAGAGAGCGCTACCAGTCTCTTCGTAGATAAGAGAGCTTCGTGAAAGGATACCCTGGGTATCGCTTCTCGAAGCTCTCATATCCACTAAGGGACCATAACACTCTCGTAATTGTGTGATCGCCATGAATAATAGATCACTACCGGAGTGCTTATCGTTTCATAGTAGATAGGAGAGCATCGAGAAACGATACCCGGCCCCGAGCTTACGACATATATTTTAGTACGATTTCATGCTCAAGCTCAAATTTAATATGGGATTTCGTGAATAAAACATTTTGAGTTGAGCATGCAATCGTAATAAAAACAAAACTCGGGACCCAGATATTATACTAGTAAGTATACAATGGAAATAGCTAGTCGTGGCGGCAGCTTCTGCTATACATAGTAGTATACATTCAGTTACACCACACGTAGATGGTCCATCTCATATACATGTCCAACAGCAAGGAATATTCCGCCCTCGTTGGTCAGAACAGTTGTAAGTCAACATTTAGGAACCCACTGTCTGAGAAACGGTAATACTCTAGTCCTGGTCCCGAGATTACGAAACTTTCTGAGTACGATTTCATGCTCCAACTCTGATTTTATATGTGGATTTGTGAACAAAACTTTGAGTTGAGCATGAAATTATACTCAGAAAAATTTCGTAATCTCTGCTCGGCCCCTGGTGGTCATCAACCAGTAAGAGTCGATAACTCGGGAGTTGGTAGATCATACTGCGCTATTCTACCTCCAAGGACATACTGCCACGCCAGGTGTGGTTCCCTTCATTAATGCAGTATCAATCAAATCTCTACCATTGTCACATATGGAGAACTATTTACTACATGTTCAATAGTACTGGAGGTATACAGCCAAGGAACCGTCATATCATTAGTGTATTGTCATTCTGCGGTCAAAGAAGTGTCACATTACTAGTGTATTGTCATTATGTACAGTGGCCCAGCGTACTTGGGGAAATGTTAACCTTCAGAGGTACCGGCACGTCGATGTTCCTATTTAAAATATATTTTCATGGGTATTGAGAACGTAGATGAATAAGGTAATGAGTGCAACTGCCTGATTGTCCGTCCAATATGCTAATGTATCGTCGTCACCCCACTATAAGGCATAATGTACATAAGTAATGTTGCATTATAAAATGTGTCATTGTGTTTTGCATATAACTGCCATACTGTTTAAAACCTGATACTACGTAACAAAGTATTTAGCTGATCATGCGCATGTCTCACCTGATTAAGTACGCAGAGGTGTGTGTGTTGCCAGCTCGCTTGACTAGACGAGTTTGTATTCTCGGGACAGATTAGCCCTATTAATATGGGTTTAGTTCTCCTGCTACTATTATATACTTGATCCTTGGACATTATATCAAGAATATCAAATAGTCAGTACGTCGCTACCTAGAGCTCCTGCCGAGGATACGTTAATGAAGCAACGAATAGACAGGTAAATGATTACTTTGTTAATAACACCCACACTCGTATTTGTCTAGAATAGAATATTGGGACTCTATCGTTAACAGTTGAGTTAGCGTTACATATCGCTTACATTGTGCTAGCACCATTGTGCATTGTCGGAGCTTAACGGTATTTTCAAAGTAAGCACTTGAACAAGCCTAGCTATTTCATGCAATGACCCACGACTTGATATCGATTAGCAAAGGACAAAAGAGGGGCCCGCTTTAGAACGCCGATCTGGCGATAAGACGGTAACCTAGATCAAGCCTCATACAGACGTCTAAATCGGCAACATTTCTTACTATGCAGGTGGTATTCTGTTTCAACACTAGACGGACAATAACGGTGTAAAGACATGTGAAGACTGTATATATCCGTCCGTTCACATGGGCGTCTAATAGCAAGACTTCAACAGCTTTTCCTCATCTGGACGACCAGCTGTTGCTGGTGATGGCTGGAACACTGGCGAGGCACAGGATGTTCTCGGACATGGACTACACAGACTACATGAATTACATGGATCACATGAGAAAGCCCTGGGACCCAGGATTTATACACAGAAATGAAGACATGTTGGATTACAAACGTAGGTTATAATGAAATCTATTATAGGCATTAGTGGAATGCAATTTTGTTCAGTAATCTAGTAGTATATTGTGTGCCACGTATTGGCTATATTATGTCTCTAGGTTTAAAGTTTTACTCATATTAAAGTAACATCTTGTCCTCATAATTATGTAAATCATGTCCAATTTAGAAACTGGGATTAAATTCGTAACTAGAGTATTCCTTGTTTACGCCATGAACATTTGTACCACATTAAATATTCGCGGTATAAATGTTCATTATTACTGTTGTTGTTTTATTATTATTATTATTATTATTATTATTATTATTATTGTTATTATTATTAATAATATTTTTCTTATTACTATACTCTTTTATATAGTGCACATATCCAGTTACCTGCGTAAATGCGCTTTGTGGGTTTTGGAGTGAACAAGGACCATCCATTAACTTCATTTTATAAAGATGTGTTTAGTTTGTATGCGTGTGCCTAGTCGCAGTACACATGTGCATGTAGATATTTAAACAATTTATTTTCCAGATAGTCTGGCACTCGACAAACGCCGTGGGTTGCGCTGCTACCAGATGTCCCAGTATGACCGGGATGATGGGCAGCATAAAGAATGCTTTCTACCTTGTCTGCTTCTACTTCCCCAGGTACGTAGAATGTCACAATACCCCTGACACACGCAACGAAAAAAAACCACCACACACACACACACAAAATATCCTGATTTGTAACAGTTTGGAAGGGGGTAAGCGCATACTTTCTTTAAAGCCCACGTAATTTTTGCAGCAAGTATCCGTTAAGATAATACTATAGAACTGGATCATCAAAAATTAATCCTCGACAAATTTCATAACCATGTAAAAATATAAAGGCCAATAGATATTTTGAAACATTCATAAAATATCATCCATATTCTGTGTAGAATATGTGTGAAGCATTCGTAAAATATCATCAATACTTCCAGAGGTAACTGGATCGGTCAGGTGCCCTACATCCCAGGCAGAGCGTGTTCCAAATGCGATGACGGTGCAACGTGCAGCCGGGATCTGTGCGACAACACCGGCCTGACCAATAAAGTGGCCGAAGCTCCGGCACGTGAGTTCCGTATTAACCAATCAAAATGCGTCCTTATAATGATCGACAAGCAGTTCCGTTAGATTAATCATATAGGTACATATGTCGCTTATGATGTGCATGTACATGTAGTTAAAGGGATGCGTTGTCATGAGAGTGTGTGATATTCTGAGAAAATATTCTAAGAAAATACCGAAAGCTCACATTTACTATGTAAATAGATATTGGTGCCGTCATAGATTATAATCTATGGTGCCGTTTATGACGCTTTGTTATCCATTATATGGGACCACACCCCTCTTGCAAGTGGTTCTGCATACGTTTTTATGAAGCTCTCATGTCGACTACGGAAGCATATAGCATTCTCGTATGTATACATTTATCTAGATGACAGTTACGAGAGTTCCATATGGTCTATTATTGAATACTTCTTTAAACGATACCGCTGATCGTTATGCATTTCTATGTTGCAGCCGTGAGCCTAAGGCGGCAATTCCACGATTCCAGAAACCACATTTCCTTTATCCGGAAGACCAGCAGCTTTCAGACGTTCTCTCACGGCACCGGCGCCAACCGGAAGACGGTTTCGCGCGGGAGTAGCAGCGTTCACAGGTCCGGTCCGCTGAGTCCTAGGTCGCTGATGGCGCCCCAGAACCTTCTGTCCCACTCCGCCCTTACCCTGGCCGACCAGAGGACTTCCATGACTCGCAGCCACTCTAACAGGCCGAGTCAGGCGATGTCACGAGCGACGCGCGTGAATCACTTGTTCACGCAGAAGACGTCAAGCAGACCACGTAACACCGTACGACCAAGAAGCAGGTGACTTCCATTCTCTCCTGACAGCGAGAACACAACAGTCTGTGTTACACGCTGTCACACAGACACACTACGAGGGTTTTCGTGTGTTCAGCATTATACAGAATTTTATTGGTGAGGTTGAAAAACGGCAACTTTCAAAATGGTACAAATGGTCAATTTGGAAACTATCAATTAACGATTGATATCGTCTAAATTCCAAACAGTAGACATTTTTCTGTTTTAGTCCTTTATCTCCTTAAAATATAAGTCAAGGTACCGTTTCCTACCAATCGATTTGGTACCGTTTTCGTC
>JAUTBQ010073983.1:0-16762 GCA_032361185.1 Lepetodrilus ovalis
CAGTACATATGCATGCAAGTCATGATATTAGTGAAAGAATCTAGAAAGTGACTTTAAACCCCAAATTAAAAAAAAAACAAAAAAACCCTAGAATAATATAAGTACTTTGTAAATTGAACTGCAAACAGCTCATGTTCTTGGCTGCTCATTGAAGACAAGAAACATCTGTATATGTGCATAATATCCATACAAACATGTCCATTGTATATCTATGTAAAATATCATAGCAATCTTGGCCCCCTCTCACCTTTCCTCATTTTGTATTTTAGCAAAATATTGATCTTCAGGAAGTTCAGCCATGTGCTGTTTACGTAGATGGAACGTATTTCCTTGTTTTAATATTCGGACAAATTGTCACAAAATTGTGGCTTTTCTTTTAGCTAGCCGCTTTCTGCTAAATCGAGCAGTTGACCGTGTTTGATTGGATTGTGCATGTCCATGTGCACCAAAACTGGTTTTGTGAATGTGAGACGAGACATTTTACGTCCGCTTCTGTAGCAAACAGCATGATCTACCATGTACTTTTCAATGTATCTGAGCAGTCATAATGGCTTCCAGATTAACTAGATCCACGTTAAAAATGACTAGCGCAATCGGGATTTATGTATAAATAGGAACATATGGACACCTACAGTCGGTGACTAGGTTGGAAGAAGCTACAATGGTTTACGACACAACCACGAGTAGACCTATAATGGCTTCTTCAAGTTCTTGTGCAACTATCTCCACGTTAAAAACGGCTAGGGCAAACATGTGATTTCGTGAAAGGAACATATGGCATGTGGACACATACAGTCGGAGATTAGCTTACTACAAAGGGAGAAAAGTGATTTTAAGTGATGAAACAACAGTTGGACATTTGCCTGTGAACATTCAAAATTGTTTTCATGTTTAATTCTGGGCAATTATTAGGTACGATATATTATATTTTTTGTAAATAGTTAAAGGGGGGTGTGTATTAGATGAAAACAAATAATTGCAAAAAGACAAGTCTAACTGTGTCTAACACATTTTTCTTTGCACTAATATTGGAATTTTATGTAGAGATTAGCAGTTTATATGATAATTATATTAGGAATTATGTTGCCATTGTCTGTCAGTACTGCAACGTTCAGTCCTACGAATGTTGTGGGTTTCCTCCTGCCCTAAACTGACAATTTGTGATGTTGGTGAAAGATTCTAGAAAGCGACTCAAAATTCCAATATTAAAAAACACACCAAAAAACCCCAACAAGTCTTCCTTTTGAGTCCTCGAGTTAGAGTAGACAAGTTCTGCTTGACCAATCCAGGTCTTATTTACTCGTAAAGACCTCGGTAGGTCATCTCTCTACCGGCCCCTTGGTCTGTCAATACCAGCCGGTGCTCGTAGGTTTACTGCAACATTCAACAGTTGCAGGTTTCCTCCTGCCCTAAACTGATAAACTGTAATATCAGTGAAAGAATCTTGAGAGCACCTGTAAATCCCATTTAAAAAATAAAACAAACTAAAAATAATAAATCTCTATTGGTCAGTGGGTAGTGCATTTCACTACAAATGTGAAGTTCCGAGTTCAATTTCCATATTTGGTCACCGGATATGTTCTGTGGAGGATAGTATTTTCTGAAGGAGATTGAGTGCAATGACTAGGAGCATAATTAACTGTACTAGCTATCTTGATTTTTTTTTTTACTTCCCGTAATGGTTGTACTGTAGTCTTGGTCTAAATCAAGGGCATACACCATGCTCTTATTATCACAGGAAATGACATAAATGTCCATTTAGTCTCGTTACCTATACGATCCTTTCACGAAAACCAGCCCATATCCTTAATTGTTAACAGCTTTCCATAATATTGCAAGTGAAAGAATCTTGAAAGAAGATCAATAATCAATACGTAATATTGACCAATATTTTCTTTTGCATCAGCAGCAGGTCAAGGTGATGCAATGCAGCATCAGGGCCAACAAATGGTTGGTGCTGATGTCCACCAACAAGCCCGCGCCCCAAACCTGGATGGCCAAAATTTAGAGAATAACCAGGTACTGTAAGAATACACTGTTTGTAGTTTAGGTCTAATGTTCTCGGAGCACAACTTTCTTTATGCTTTCATTAAAACTATATCAATTAAGATGCACGTTAATTACACTTTGCAGTGCTTTTAGATAACAGACAATCTTTTTCACATCCATAATCGAATGTTTGACTTTTATAACTTCATATTTCAAATGTAGCCTGCACAGATTCTCATTTATATATAGTATATTTTAACTAACGTATAAAATTAACTAATAGTCTTATCCTTACCGCTTTTATGATTTTTGTGCTTGTTAATGAATTATTATTTAAAATTTCCTTTGCTGTATGGCATGGTTTTCTCTTTTTTTAACTGCATGTTTGCATGAAATTCTGTGTTACAATTTGTAATTTGTAACATGTGTAACCACTAACAAATGTTTGTAATCTCGATCCAGAAGCTAATAGTTTTTAATATGCCTGCATGTTGATAGATGATATATTCCTGTAGTTGTTGTTGCGTGAAGGCTGTGTGCATGATAGGTAAATTTTCTGTTTTAACAGATTACTCGATAATTATTATTGACATAATTATATCAAGATGTTTGAAAAAAACTTTGACGGATTATGTTTTTATTTTGCGTAAAAGGTCAGTTTTGAAGTGCAAGGTTTTGTTATTTATCTTCCAGCATTTTTCTTCCCCAGCATTAGTTGCAATCTTTGATTGATACATGCCTGTATCTTCTTTCCCATTTGTCATTTGGGTACAGATTTTGCTTAATCCCCAAATACGGAACCCGTTTGCAACCCAAGGTTGGAATAACTGCCCCGGGTTAACCATTCCTCTGTTCTTTAAGAACTGTCAGATTATTCGACTCCATTCACAGTTATATTAATTTCTATGTAATAAAAATGATCCAACATCATAATTGTTGTAATCAGATTGGGTCTCGTCCTGGAATGAGTGGGTTATAAATAATCATTTTCTACCTCCCCTTTCTGTCACATCTGTACGAGATGTTCTTGTGGCTGTGTTAAGCCATCAATAAATCATTCCTTCCCTCCTTCCTTTCAATTCATTCATTCATTTTATCTTCTACATTCCGGATTTTAATCATATCAGTCATATTCTATTCTGCTGCTCTGGAGGTTAATAAACATTCTTAGCTATCATGTCATTTTAGCCTGTCATGTCACTTTAGCCTGTCATGTCATTTTAGCCTGTCATGTCACTTTAGCCACTATTTTCACTAATGATGCTTGTGTCTGTAATGATATTTAATGATAACAAAATTATAATTGTTGTCTTCAATGTTGCTATTTATCTGATTTGTTCTCATTTTTCTGTCACTTTGACGTTGTATCCATTAATCCTCTCATCTTTTACCAATGAATTATTTATCATGTGTGTGTGTGTGTGTGTGTCCACATATGTAGTTGTAGATGGACAATACAGTGAACCCAAAATAATCGCAGTGAACCCAAAATAAATTCCAGTAGTAAAGATATCCCAATACACAGATGATACTATTTGTAAATGGTAATCTATATTTTATTATTTACATGTTGTACACTAGAACATCAGAACACAGTACTTTGTTTGACCTGGCCCCAAAATTACTGTACTTTTTTTAGTACAAATTCACACTTTAGTGTGTTGTTTTTTCTCTCACAAATTCACATGTTAAAATCCGATCTTGAGCATGAAATTGTACTCAAGAAGTTTCATAATTATTGGCCCCGGACATTTTGCTATTGTGCCATTCTGTTTATTGATGGTTCACAGTATTTTCCTTATTCACTATGTAACACCATGATTGAGATCTTCCGCTTTCAACATTCTCCTTGCTCCTATTCACTGCCATCCTCTAAAGCACTGTGTTTACTTAATCATACGCCATTATCTCTGTGTAAGCTATTGTCGCTTGACTCCATGTTGTCCTATTTATTCTAGAATCTCGTCGCCTATGGGTGAGATATTCCCGCTGCGACGTAAAGCAATAATTCAATCAATCTAGAATCCCCGGGATTATTATAGTTTTTGCTATGATTTCATACTCAACTCAAAGTTTTATTCATATCCCATATATCATTGTAACTTGAGCATACTCAAAAAGATTTCCATAATCTCGGGATGGGGTCTTTTTGGAACGGGTTTCTCAAGAAAGAATAGTGTCCAGACCACCATACAACGGAACGATCGTAGCGCTACGAAAGTCGTAACTCCTTAGCAACCCCATGTTAACATATAGGAGTTACGACACTCAGCATTATGATAGTTCCCGGGAACGGAACCTTTGGTCTTGTTGTCTAGAATTGGTCATGAGAGCTTCATGAACTGATGCCCAGGCTCGGAGAGGTGGCGTATGAAAGAGCAAACACTGATCCTATTTCCACATATTTCCCCGACTTCCTTCATAGCATGTTGTGTACCGCTCGCACCACCAGGCTTCTAACCCCATCATGTAGACGGGATTGTATGTACGTGCGGCAAGCACCAGATCTTAATCAATCTGATCACAGCTTCTCGCTTCTCACCTGTCTTTCTTCTTCTCTACAAGTCTAATCCCGGGGCAGTTTCGCAACAGAACGCTGCAGGGGAAGTTCATGCCAACATTACCAAGCATGGATTCGAAAAACCTCTAGATGATCTCAAGCCTGTGAATGTCAAAGATCATCAGTCTGCAAATATAACGAGTATTTCAGCCGCAAAGTCCAAATTGAGGTCATATTTAGAGGAACATGCAAAGGATAATATGAAGAAAGCTGATTTGACCAAGGATAAATTGCATTTTACAAAGGTATTATTTACTGAAAATATTTTTTAAAATTGAAAATTGAGAGTAATCTTCCATTATCTTATGAAAACCAGAGTTATTTTTCCATTTCGTCATATCTTTTATTGTCTAGAAACATTGAAATTGAATATTAATAATCTAATTTGATTTGAATTTGTTGAATACAAGCTTGGATATTGCAGATGTACTAACAGTTTATGTCCCATAGCTTGGCACCATCCTTTTATGAGGGCACTGTTCTCCCTTTTTATTAGTTTCTTTTTCAAATTATCCATATACAATCAACAAGATAATAGAATTTTGGACTGCTATCTTTAACAATTCATCCACACTGTCCGATCAAGTATTATAGTTGCTTTTTTACTAACCAACATGTTTAATGGACATTGTATGTAACCCATACAATACCATTGCATCCTTATCTCACTGACCCTGTTGGAAAAGATGCAAAATTTGTGCGTTCTGATCTGAAAACTACTAATGATGTTCAACTTGATGCTATGGTCCTAATTGGCACCTGACAATTGCAACAAGTTAACGAAAATTAAGAGGAACCATCAAGACCTGGCGTTCAGCATGCTGCACACCTCTTGTAGCTATTCCTACAGGGTCTGAGGTCAATCTCTACCGGGTCGGGGGTCAATCTCTACAGGGTCGGGGGTCAATCTCTACAGGGTCGGAGGTCAATCTCTACAGGGTCGGGGGTCAATCTCTACAGGGTCGGGGGTCAGTCTCAGCTCGACAATCTTCAAAGCTGGCACCGAGATTACGTAACTTATTTTTTAGTATCATTTCATGCTCAACTCAAAGTTTTGTTCACAAATCCCAATATATAAAATTGGATCTTGAGCATGAAAGCGCACTCGTAATCTCGCGACATGGCCTTTTGTCTTGGTATTTATCTCTCTGCTGTCGTAGTTTCATTCATGACTCAGTCTATCATCATTGTCTATCTCTTATTGTTAATTGTCCTCCAAAATGAAATAATGTGTAAAATTATGTTTTTAGTTTAATTTTTAATTTAGTCCTGTAAAAAAAAACCACATTGTCCCCAGTGTCACTAATTTCATTTTACATGACAAGAGATTTTCCTACCATTCTCACAGAATTTGTCCTGTATGCCAGGATAAACATATTAAAGGGTCAAATGTCAAAGTTCATGACAATGTCAAGGTCGCAGATGACTTGTATAATCTGCATGTTCTTCGAGCACCCAATGTGCACAAGGTACATGCAAATATGTAACTGTTTTACTTCAATCAGTCCAGATTTCTATTTCCAATGTCATGCACATTTTAACATACAAATGATTTTTTGAATGTTTTTCTGAAACATGAGAAGCAATATTTTATATGCAATCTTTTACAAACATTACCAACTTGGATAACTAAATATTGTCATCGCATATGGGTGAAATATTCCTCTTGCAATGTTAAACATTAACTCGTTCACTTCATCCTTTGTAACAACTATTTCTTGAAGCATCCATGCCTTTATCTCAGAGCAGATCTTCATTATATCGAGGCATATCTGCATCCATTCCTTTCCACAACCATGACTTTCCTGGTCTATCCTTGAAGTTTCCTTGCTTTTTCTTTTTGCTGTTGTGAGTCTCGAGACAAATCTTGATCCTTTCTCGCCATACCCAGGACATTACTGAAGACTCTCATTGTGTTTTACTCAGTGTTATTGCTGGTCCCTTGGGCCAGGGCTGTTCTGACCAGCAAAGTACCATTATTACAGGAGTCCTGGTGAAGGACCAGGAGCTTTCAAAGGTGGTTGTCCTGACCAGCAGGTGATTTTGAACCACAATGATACACTGATCTTACTCTGATGCAGATTCTGTCGTCTTGACATTTGTAGAATTCTCTAATGTCTATTGGCATCACCAGAAGTCTGGATTGTGTGTTAACTGGAGGTTTGTATGACACAGATACTTGTATTTGTCTCGGAGACCTGGGGACAGAAAGGTCGCATTTAGGTTAACATGGCACGATCCAAAGGTTAGCACATCATGCACTTAAGGTTAGCACATCATGCACTTAAGGTTAGCACATCATGCATCAAAGTATTTTAGCACATGGTCAGAAAAAAAAGGTTAGCAATTCATGCTCCAAAGGTTAGCACATCATGCACTTTAGGGTAGCACATCATGCTCAGAAGAATGTTAGCACATCATTCTCTGAAGGTTAGGACATCATGCTTTGAAGGTACCAAGTTCAAATCCTGCCCATGGACAAGGTATCAATGCCATGGAATATGTGGATAAGAACGCCTTAGGTAACATCATGGTTAGTGTCAGTGTATCCCAGGTGTTATACCTTTTCTTCTATTAGCTAGTTCCTTTATCTATGCTAAGGAAAATGGAGTTTATGCCACCCGAATTTGTCGATAGCTTACTATGTCGTAGAGAAGGCATCATCCATTGGTATGGTTTACATGTGACTGAATGTTGACATGAGAGCCTGTGATTGGTTGACTACAGGGTGTGGATAACCGGCTTCTAGTAAACCAGCCAGTGGAAGTTGAGAAAGAGAGGCACGTGTCGTATGAAGATCAGGAGGTAGAATTGTTTCTTGCCATACGTAACTTTGTACATAGAATACTTTTGTTTTAATTTCTTGAAAACCCCAAGTTTATTTTGTAGATTTAATGCTTCTGTACAGTCTGTTCAATGTGTTTTTAGATGTCACTGGTTTTATTTATTTCTGTGATATGTTGTCCTGTGTCCTGTGTAGTGTTCTTAGCCTCAGGTCTCGCAGAATTGTTTCACTATTGGTATAGATGCCAGGTGAAATACAGCAAATGTGACTTGTATTGTTTGATACAAGGCATCTTCAGAAAGGCATATTGTGTGCTAGATCAACAAAGAACAAATTGTAAAAGAGGTTGTAATATTTTAGTTTTTTAACCAGACTGCTGATCTACAAATCAAACATCCACCACTACTCTACTTAAGAAGTCTACAAGATGCATCAATGGTTGCATTTAGTTTATTGTTACCAGTGTCCAAGACGTGTTAGAAAATTAGTTATCCTTGAAGTCAAGACTGGGAGTTTTTGATAGAGAAATAAACAACGTCATTGCAAAGGTCATCGACTCTGTTCAAAAGATATCCTGTCATTGTTTTAAAGGTATCCTGTCTTTGTTCCAAAGGTTCCTGCTATTGTCTGTTCAGAAGGTATCCTGTCATTATGTTCAAAGGTTCCTGTCATTGTCTGTTCCAAATTTTCCTGTCAATTGTCTGTTCTAAATATATCCTGTCATTGTCTGTTCCAAAGGTATCCTCTCATTGTGTGTTCAGAAGGTATCCTGTCATTGTCTGTTCAGAAGGTATCCTGTCATTATGTTCAAAGGTTCCTGTCAATTGTCTGTTCTAAATATATCCTGTCATTGTCTGTTCCAAAGGTTCCTGTCAATTGTCTGTTCTAAATATATCCTGTCATTGTCTGTTCTAAATATATCATGTCATTGTTTGTTCCAAAGGTATCCTGTCATTGTCTGTTCAGAAGGTATCCTGTCATTGTCTGTTCTCAATATATCCTGTCATCGTCTGTTCCAAAGGTTTCTGCCATTCTGTTGCAATGGTATTGTCATTCTGTTTACGAGGTATTCCGTCATTATCTGCTTTAATGCTATCCTGCCCTGCTTTACCAAAGGTATCCTGTCATTATCAGCCAGGCAGGAATTTTGAACGCTTCTGAAATTTCTGTCCCTAAGAAACTGGATTTTCATCCTTCCCCACAACCCACCCGACAACCTTCTACGCCACCTCAACCCCCAACAATTCCCCCACCCCATCCATTTTCTGAACAGTTAACTCACTTGTAGGATAAAGATGCAGTTCACGGAAACAAGGTTCCCGAAGCAGGAAAGGTCACGGAGGTGGCAAAGGTCAAGGAGGTCACCCACGAGAAGAAGGTACAGAATCTGGTGATGGTTCTATCTACTTCCCTTGTCCCTGAAATTGTCATTACTGTTGCAAAACTTGGACTGCGAGTGTTCTGTTCGCTGGCTAAATTTCTTTTGAGATAACTCTTTTTATTGATTGATGGCCCTCATGTGACCAATTGGTGTTCGAATATATGTAAATTGCTGTTACATGATAGGTAGGCACCCCTCTACAGTTCTAGCAGAAGTAAAATAGTAATTGATTAAATAGACAGAATTTGGCAGGGTACAAGCATGTCCTAACACTGTGCAGAATGTTAATGCCTTGCATTAAATAGTTTTTTGAGTAATCGTACCAAACAGGGGTTTGTAAACAGGGGTTTGTAAGATTACCTGCCAGACTATGGGTAGGTACTGGCAATCAGGTTCCGGTTCCTTGGTGTGGTGGGTATCGCCATTAATACCACCCACACCCACAGCACAGTCAAGCACCCGTATCTTGCTAGCATGTCACCACAATTCCACGCACAATTCACCAAGACAAGGTGTCTAAATTACATGAACTGACAAATCTTGGAAACTCACTGGAATTGTATTGGAATATTGTTAACAGCTCAATTTCTGATATTTGGATAACCAATATTGAGATTGAGATCTATAGCATTAAAATTACTGATGGTTTGGCAGAGAATCTGCTATTAAACTAATGTTTATCATGTTATGACATTATCCATGATGTAAATATGAATTGCCTTTGACCCAATATTGCTGACACAGATCTGTGTATTCTCCGACATTTAGGTGATTGATGCTATACATCAGGTTCAAGCTCCAGGAGCTCACAACATGCATGAACCCAAATACTACCATGAACCCAAATACCACCATGACCACAAAAATTACCATGAACCCAAATATCACCATGTGCAGAAGGTAGTTTTATGTGGATCATGTGGCTAGATGTCTTGCTTCTGTATCAATGTCCTGGGTCATTCTGACTTGCAATAGCAGCTAGATGTGTGCAGGTACATTTGTGGAAAAGCAAGACTATCTTTTTTACTCTCTCTGTCTTTCTCTCACTCTCACTCTCACTTTTTCTCTCTATCTCTCTTTTTCACTCATTCATTTTTGTCTTTCTCACTCTGAAAACTGAAAATGCATAGTGCATCAATCAACATTTTTGCAAAGCATAACATAAGTTAACAGTTCTGTACCACTTTAAATAAATATTACCTTGAAATGTCTGGATTTTACTGGGGTCTGTCGCTTTAACAAGTACTGGTCAGTTACTGTTCTGTGTAGTCCAAGCCTTGTCGTGTGTCCAGTGCCAGTCGTGTGTGGTTCTGGGCTTGAATACTAGTAATTGATTTAAACTGCATATACCTTGTATAAGTGTAAATTTATTATTTATTTTTCTAAATTTTAATGCCATAGAAGTGAAAGATTTAACAACATAATTATGTAACATGTAATTGTATGTTTAATGTGTATTAACATTGAAATGCCTTTTTAAGATACCAATAAACTGTATGACTTAAGTTTGAGGATTATTTTAAAGTAATTTTGCAATAATGTGATTGCAATCTCTATTAAATATCTCATTACTATTATCAGCAAAATAAGAGCAAATATTACTTAAGTTGTAATGTATTAATTAGAAATGTAGATCTCTTTCAAGCAGGATACATATTATTTTATCAAGATCAAGTGAACCAATCAAATAATAAAGGGTATTACCGTCGTTACAATGTTCAGTAGTTGGTAGGCATGTCTCAAGGGTGGAGGTGATGTCAGGTGTTTCTCCTCTAGGCAGGTGAAATAGTGATGCAGGCAGAAGCTCCACAAGCTCATCCACAGTACATCCACAAACACCACACGGTAGTTCCCGATACCTGCCTCTTGTATCTCCTGCCCTGGAAACATTTTCCTGTTTGTTCTATTCCAGCGTTACCTCCCATTGGTCTGGGTGCAAGTCATGGTGCATACCATGTCTTTGTAGCAGTCGTCCAATAGTTGCCCAATGATTATCCAATGGTTATCCAATGATTATCCAATGATTATCCAATGGTTATCCGGTCATTATCCAACAAGTCATGGTGCACACCACTACTTTGTATGGAGAATAATTTGTTCAATGGTTACCCAATGTCCTTTCAGGTCATTGACCAATAAGTCATGGGGCATGACTTTGTATGATGAATCCCGGAAGTTTTCCAAAATAAATATTGTTTTAAAACAAAAATAGTTGTCCAATGGTTGTCCAACTGTTGTCCATTAGCTATCCAGTCACTGTCCAATGATCGTCAACGTATTGTCCGGCATATATTCCATGTTTCTTATCTGCTAGATTTATCATGTATATTGACCCATATCTTCTTTTTTTTCGGAGGTTGTTGCATTTGGGTGAAATATTCCTGCTGTGATGAAAAGCTCTAATTTAATCAATCAATCAGTATAGTGCAATGGTAGGTCAGTGGTTGTATAAATCCTATATTACGTCATTGTTCAATTATGGTCAACATGTTGGCCATTGATTGTCCATTGAATGTTATATGTTACATATTATATGTTTCTTGTCAGTTAGCTTCATCGTGAATATTGATGGATATGTCCTTTGTGCAGTGTAGTTTGATGGTTGTCCAATGCTTTTTAGGTCATTGTCAATGATTGTCAGAGTTTTGTTCATTGATTGTCCAATGGTTATTGCTTATTTATTACATGTCTTTTGTCCGTCAGCTTTACCATGCATATTGATGCATAAGCACATGTTCTTTTTGCAGTCGTAGTTCAATGGTTGTCAGTGGTTGGGTTGTCAATTTGATTTCCCTTGCCTATTCATTGTCTCTTGTATGTTGCTCCACACATGCTGATTCCAAATTGTGAAAGCCTTGTAAGTGTATTGTTACTATTCCTGTAAATTGTAGTAGAGATTTATAGTGGCATCCATTCTCGTGTTCATATGTTCTCTTTCCCAAAAATTTCAATTTCAGCTTACCCGGTAAATGTTTTTAAGAATTAATCCAAATGTGTTTTTTTGTTAAGATTTCTTGAAAGCTTAAACAGTACAATCATGCTGTCATGGTACAAATAATTCCCATAGTTTATAGATATTTGTTTTCCTTTAAAGAGGTAAGCTATTGTCCTATTTATGTCAGTTATTGCGAAATATGTACTTCTATATTGCTATTAATTAGTGGGGATTTTTATGATATGCATTAAATGTACAATATCTACTTTGTACATGGTACAATTTTATACAGGTTTTATAGTAACATATTTCCCTAATGCATTATCTAAGATCTGATGTTTAATTTTTTTAATTAATTTCTGACTGCAATCTTGGGTGACATGTCAGGGGCCTTGGAAGAAGTCAAATATAAATTGTTTCATTATGACCAATGTTGCTGTTGTTTTCCACGCTAGGACATTGACGACCGCAAGCAAGGTCAGGCTGTTGCCGCCGCCGCCCCAAATAAGGACAGCAACCAGGTAGTGATGCAGTAATGATGCAGTAGTGGTGGACCCAATTGTCCCTAGGGAGGAGGTTAATAGGTCGTAGAAAAATAAGGATGCTTATAGGATGATGCAATCATTGTAGGATGTGCTGTCTTTACCAGATATGCAGTTATCATCCCTGGTCCATCAGTACCAGCCAGTGCTCGAAGATTTACTGCAACATTCAGAGCTATGAGTGTTGCAGGTTTCCTCCTGCCCTAAATTAGACAAGCTGTGACATAAGTGAAAGAATCTTGAAAATGGCTCTAAATCTCAATTTAAAAACAAAATAATAATAAATAAAATTAAATTTTAAGGCTGTACATATTTTGATTAGTGGGCGCCTATCCCATTTGGTCATGTGTTTATAAATAGTTAAGCAATAATTCTATCAATATAAATAGTAGTAAATACATTTATCTATTAAAGTGCTGGAAGTATAAATTGTGTACAACAGTTGATACACTCTGTGAGCAGCTGTAGACAAGCTCTATGTGCAGATGTATTCTGATTACAGCTATAAATAGCCTTGTAGCTGTAGCTAACCTCTGTACAGCTGTGGCTGCCATTCTTACTGAATAATCTGTATTTTACAAAAATAAACTAGAAATTCAGTACTAGAACTGTAGAAGTACAATGTGTGTACAGCTGTAGATCTGTGTGTGGCAGCTGTAGACCCTGTACAGCTGTAGCTATCCTTGTGCAGCTGTAGGTAACCACTTTGTACAGCTGTAGACATTTTTCTCTAGGCAGCGGAAGTAGTGATGCAAGCACAGCCTCCATTACAGGAAGGTCATGATGGAAAAGCCAACAACGAGGTATTTGAGCTACTCTCACTAAATTCTCCATCGCTACTGCTTTTGCTCACCACATCTGGACCAGACATTACTTTACCTTTTTGTCTATGATTTCATGCTCAACTTGAAGTTTTGACCACAAATCCCATATAAAGCGTGAAATCGTACCAAAAAGGTTTCGTAATCTCGGGGCCTGGCCTTTAGCACTTTTCTGGATCACAACTTGAGATTGATTATATTACAAAGCTTTCACAACTTCGCTAGGCTCAACGCTACCTTACTATGCCTATTCACATTGTCTCGTCTGTCTGTGAGATTTCATTTCAGACAAGACTTTTCGCGTCTTTGCGGTGTCTTTTTCACACTCACGAGCTTTTAGATCCTGATTCTTCTTCAACCTTGTCATCTTTCTATTATATATGCCAATTCTCTGTTTGGTATGTGGGTTTTCATTTCAGAAATGTCTTTTATTTGTGTTTGCAGTGACTACTTTTTCTCACTCGCTAATGCTTTAAATCTTTATTCTTCAATCTCGCCACCTGCCTGTTATATATATGGTGATTCACTTTGTATGTGTGGGATTTCATTTCAGATAGGTTTTTTTCTAGTATTAGCGGTGTCTTCTTTTCACATGCGAGCTATTATTCACAATTCTTTTTTAATCCTCTCTCTGCTGGATTGTGCACATACACTGCTCTTTAGGGCATCTCCAGTTGCCTGCAGCATGAAGAGGGTTAAACTTGTCTCAGCTTTGTGCAATAGTCTATCATTTTCACATGCAGCTCTCTTCTATTTGTTCCTGTACTTCTGGTTTTACTACCGTACTTTCCCTTGTATAGTACCCTTGTATAGTACGCTACCATGTATAGTACACACCCATTTCTCAAGCAAACAAGCAAAAACGATAGACATGGGTGAGAATTTATTTGTATCAATATGAGGAAAATGTTCATTGATTTCAGCAACCACCACCCCTTTCTCCACCCTTATAGCTTCTTTGCTTGGACATCTTTATTTTATTTTATCTCGTACCTTAAAAATTATTACGCAAAAAGTATTCATGCTGTTAAATTAATGTCACGTCTCATCAAAGTTTCTTGAGAGAAAATATGTTCCTTGCAATTCTCAGAACCAGGTGGATTTATCCTATTTATATCTGTACATGTATTATATGTATTTTTTTAGCTTTCATGATAGCTAGTGTATCGTTTGTCTTTCATTCTATATTAACTCATGTATTAACTTCTGCAAGGGCAAACATTAACCATATTAAATTGAGATATTATGTTCAGTATTATCTTTCAAATACCCGGCAGTTAAGATCTGATTGTTTTTGTTTTTCTTGCAAAAATGTTAAATTTGGAGAGAAAGAAATTTAGATAATTGAGCACAAATTTAATTCATATTTTGTTTCTGTCATGCTTCTGGTGCAATTATTTATGATGAATGTCGCATTAAAGTGCTCATCCTTCACAGTATAGTGCCCCCTCGATATAACATGGTCCGATACATAGCGGATTCGGATATAAGGTGGGGTCAGACATGGATCCCATTTTTATTTTCGTTATTTCCCTGCAATATCATATAAGGCATGTACTATAACGCAGGAGGGTATGTCATAGACCCCAACTTCAGCGTTATATCGAGGGGACACTGTACTACTATGTGATTCATATTATTTATACAACTTTTGAGGTTTTTGTTTTTCTGGATGCACTTTA
This sequence comes from Lepetodrilus ovalis, assembly GCA_032361185.1. Classification (NCBI taxonomy): domain Eukaryota; kingdom Metazoa; phylum Mollusca; class Gastropoda; order Lepetellida; family Lepetodrilidae; genus Lepetodrilus; species Lepetodrilus ovalis. Next base: position 14,696 of record JAUTBQ010073983.1, read on the forward strand.
TATCATGTATATTATTCTTAGTTACATGTACTTTATAATTGTGGTATATTTATGGACACAACATGTAGGAATATCAGATTCTTTGTATTTCGATACTTGCTGTATCCTGGTGATAAACTATCAATATTACTTATTTTATGACAATAATAATAAACAGTAACATTATTGATTATCATTATATGTTATTTATTTTTTTATATTAGTGATTTAAATTATATTTTAAGTTATCGGAACATGTCATATTGTATTGTCATGCAACCACTACTCTGGTCTTGAAGGTTTTTCTCATCTTCTTTGACTTTTAATGTTATTATTTAGTTTTAGCCTTTGTTTTATCATTTCTCTAAGTAGAAATCCTATTGAATATAGTGTTGTTGTTTTTTCTGTAGCTTAAACCCCTTTTTTTTTTAATACACACACCTAAGAGAAAATGCAGAAAAATCACCATCAACTGATTTAATTCATTATTCCTCTGACATTCATTCATTTTACAACATTGTCCCAATACACACAAGCTGTTCAAACCCAAATATTTTCATAAAATGTGCAAAATGAAATAATTTGTGGGGTGAAGTTGTGAGATGGTTCGTAAGTATTGATAGACAAATAGTACTAGTATTTGTTTGGCAGGTTGTACATATATAATGCACGAATACAAAGAAAAATTTGGTCACTTCTAGAACATTAAGAAGCAGTTATTGGAATGAACTACGTGTATTGAGGAAGTATATAGCCATGTGTCACACTTATATGGACATGTACCACTTATATGGACAGTGTCACACTTATTTGGACATACAGGGCCGTAGCTGACCATAGTTTTTGTTTTTAACTCTCTCAATGCTGGATTAGGCACATGCACTGCTATTTAGAACATTTCCGGTTGCCTTCAGCATGGAAAGGGTTAAATGGACACATCTGGGCGCACTACTGGAGAAATATTGTCACGTGATTTCCTAACTGAAGCACCATACTTGGAAATGTGCTCACCTATAAAGGTCAAAATCTTCACATGGATTGTCTGCCCCTTTCAGAATGGTGGCCATCTAGATGTAGGTCGGCACATCAATCCCGTTCAGGTAACATCAGTATGACCTTGAGCTGCCTGACCAATTGCCGCCATCTTGCAATCATTGTTCTGGTGACGGTTTCACGTGTATCATACAGTCTTTCACACTCTCACTGCTGGATTAGAAACAGGCACAGCTCTTTGAAGTATCCCTTCAGCATGAAGAGAGAGAGAGAGATAAACCCATTTTGTTGAACACTGGTCAGTTCTTTACATTATATACTTCTATTGTTTTTGTCATTTCTATTTCGATACTTACTATTGTCGCAAATGGGTGAAAGATTCCCGCAGCGACGTTAAACTCCATAGTCACTCACTCACTCGATACTTACTACAAAATGACACTTTTTGGTGGGTCACTCATAGAGGTAATTTATTTTAGATTTTTGTAGGTCATGCTTATGACTCTTTTGGGTCACTCTTTTGGGTTACTCTTGTGGGTGACTCTTGTCAGTTACTCTTTTGGGTCACTCTTATGAGTCATGCTTGTGGGTCACTCATGCCTGTCAATACTATTATGCTTTAGGGTAATTTGTTTGAGTTTTGCTATTTATTCTCCTGCCATTACCATTGAGGGGTTCCTCAACCTTGACGCATTACTTTCAATATGTTTCCATAGATAACTTCAACCATCCCATTCTGTTTGATGGTGTCCATGTCTTTAAAGATTGGCTACCTTTTTTTTTGTTGCTATTTTTTTTTTATTGATTATTTTTATAAATTAAAGGCATACAATCATGGATGGTTGACCTATATAATGGACAAACAATCTTCTATCTGACTTACGTTTGATTTGTCCACCCAACAGTTGTGATTTACTGATGTTCAACAGTCGATAGTTATCAAAAAATTTATATTTTATTTTTAATAAAAGCAACGTAGCTCTAATGATCTGTGTATTCTTTCACGAAGCTCTCTTATCTACTAAGAGACTGGTAGTGCTCTCTTAGCAGTGTATTAGCTATCGGCAAAGAGAGCGCTACCAGTCTCTTAGTGGA
>JAUTBQ010074094.1:0-16752 GCA_032361185.1 Lepetodrilus ovalis
CTCTCTCTCTCTCTCTCTCTCTCTCTCTCTCTCTCTCTCTCTCTCTCTCTCTCTCTCTCTCTCTCTCTCTCTAATCATATATCAATTCAACCTTTTACATCTTTATTTTGTAAGGATTCGGTTTAGTGAAATTCCGGTATCTGCTTATATCTGATGTTACTAATCACGATGTACTAGAAGATTAATCTGACATTGAAATTCCTTTTCAATTTATGGAAACATTGGTTTTTAATTAACAATCCAATGAGAAATAACATTAATAATACAATAAATAATCAGCACCGCAAACTATATAAACTGGTTCTTCTATAGCGTAAACAATAGTAGGGAATTGATATAGTGCAGTATATAAAAAAATAACTACGTGGAAAAAAATGTATATATCCCTGTTTAGGGAGCGGTTCGCTGTGAGCACCCTGTGACACTGTCTCTATACAGAGGGCCTTCACGGGATTACGCATTGTACATTGACAGACACAAGAAAGTGTGAGGTTTTTTTTAGTGTGAAATTGGATTTCTATGTATAATAGTTTATACAGATAGCTTACAAAAACTTTCCTTAATGTATTTTGCTATCTTATTTAATAGTGGGGTGTAAGTACATTGCATTAGGTATTTGAATTTATATACAATTGGATTTACACAAAAATATTTTGGTAGAAATTTATTGCGAATAGTATTCAGTGATGGACAGACTAATGGAACTCGTCATATAATGTAAGTTTACATAATGTACATATACTACCTTCTCTATTAATATTTAGCAACCTGTCTGTTTTAATTGAAATCGGTGGTTGGTGGTTCTAAAACGTGTTAATAATAGACGGAGGTTAAAAAGTAATTTCATCAGGTATGGCTCTAAGCTAATGATATCTTTAAATAATGTGAACGATTCACACTTTGAAGAATTAATTTTACATTCAATTCAATGTTGCTAAAATCTTGTGCTAACCATATGTAATGAAAACCAGTGTTTTGTAATACACTTTTAACACGTTCTACTAACTTGAACTTGAAGTTTTCATTCACATTGTTGAGTGTATACAAAATATTTGGTATTACCCATAAGTTTGTTTGCCCAATTTGTTACTATTCTAACTTTCATCGCAATAGCTAGTGGATATCTTCCCAAGTTCACCATAAACCATAAACTCTGGGGTTGACTGCTTGACATTCAATATATGTATAAATATAAATAGCCCGGGAGCTGAGTAGGCCTACCATGCACCCACCCCCACACCCCCAGAACAATTTTTCATGGGTACCAAAATGTTCAGTAGGGTCCACTCTATCAGAAAAATTATGTTCCGAAGAGAAAAACTCATTTGAAATGGTCAAATGGAGCTGTTTCCATGGTAACATACCACAATTTAGGGACCAGCATGTAAAACAGATACTTGACCATATCTTACTCAGTCTTTGAGATAGAGATGTGGAATTGGTACCAAAATGGAGCTTATACATTGTGCATTAAGATGTTATATGCAATATCATACTTAAATGTAATTAAAGATTTTACGAAAATATTCATTATTGACCACTTTCAAACACTGTGGAAACCACAAGATTGGTATATTCAAGTTAAACAATACACCAATGTGTTTTACAATCAATGACGATTATTATAATATCAAATATATTACTTTTAAATACAAGTAAACTGGCTCTATAGATGTTTCCATGGCAACAAGTCAAAAATAGAAGCTGGCATAGGAAAACAATAAATTGACCATATCTCGTTCAGTTTTAGAGGTAGAGACATGAAATCTGTACCAGAATGGAGCTTATACATAGTGTATTTACAGTGTATAACATGTTATATCTGAAATTAATTTTCTTTAAATATTTTAAGTATTTTTAAAAATAAATGCAGTATTTTGTAAACAAATCCATAACATGTCAAATTTAAAAGACTGATGAAACTATGAGAAAGCTATATTTTAGTACAAAAAATGAACCAATGTGTTATACAATCATAGGTGATTGTAATACTACCAAGTTTAGTAGGTTAAAATATGCATAATTTCAGCTCCCGGGCAATTAGGGATATATTTGATTTCAATATAACTAGGTACTGATATATTAATTCCATGGGTACTAGTGGATTCCATGACCATGAACATATATTGTTTGCCACGAATATCAAGTCTCTACGTAGTCTATAAATAAAGTTATCAACAAATCTTGTATTTATGGCGGCCAATTTGAATTTAGCCATTAAAAATATTTGCATTATTTTAATGTATGCTAGTCGTTCCCTAACCATAAAAAAAAAACCTTGTTTGCCATCAAAATTAAGTCTCTACATAGTCTAGAATTGAATTTATGAAAAATGATTTCATTCATGGCGGCCATTTTCAATTAATACTTGTACACAAAATATTTGAAATAATTATATGTATGCCATTCGATTATCTGACCATGAAAACATATAATTTGCCACCAAAATCAAGTCGCTACATGGTCTAGAAATATAACTATGACAAAATGCATTCGTTCATGGCGGCCATTTTGAATTTAGAATTTTTAATAAAGCATCAATCCAATGAGTACCAGTGGGTTGTATGACCATGAAAACATATTGTTTGCCGCCAAATTAAAGTTTATAAATAATCTATGGGTGATGTTTTGAGAACATGCATTTAAACTTCATAATGGTGGCCATTTTGAATTAAGCCTTTAAAAAAAATTGCCCGAAGATGCCAAAGTGGCATCACTCGGATTCTCATTCTAGACATGTTGAAGATGTCAAAACACCCAAAAAAACTGTGTCTGGACGCCAAAACACGGTTAGCCAAAATATCGCGTTTGACTGCCGGACTATATCATATTATAGACAAAATATGCAACCTTGATTGTAATTAACAAAAACAAATATTGCTTAAATCAACTACATTTTATGAGTGTATGTTCCTAATAATATTTAAACATATACATAATTAGGGGGAGTGTTTGGGGGCTGGGGAGTGTTTTGGGGCTGCAAGGGGGAGAGTGTTGAGGCTGAGGGGAGTGTTTTACGCTCTAGAGTGTATTGAGGCTCCTGCACGGCGCCGCCAATGGCGAAACCGATCCCGACCCTTGCAATGCGTCCAGCTGTCGGGTGATCGAAACGCCGGAGCTGACCCCTGTCCGTGTGTGAGATATGACCGCGGGTCAGCCTGCCTTCCTCATAATGTCCAATGTTACTTGCCGCCCAGCTATAGGCAGGTCACTCTGACCTACAGTGCAACACGCAACCGTTTCTATTAGCACCCTTCCCGTCTGATTCTAACTGGACACTTATTTGCCGCTTCAAATTCTCTCCATATTACGTAACTGGAATCTTGGCGTTGGTCAGACATAAAGATGCCCTATGGGATTATACTGCAGATAATGCTATAAATAGCCTTCCTAGCTAGCCGCTGCTACGTCACCGTTCTCTTTATGCAGCCATTGTGCAAGAGGGTCATAGCAAGTTCACGCATTCGCAAACAGTGTATAAGCATTGGTCATTCCTCGGATAGCAGTTTAGCTGACCGGTACTGTCAGGAACGTGCGTCCGGATATATTGTGCGAGTGCCGCTAGCGGCCGCTTTGGATACTATTTTTTTTTATATGTGGGACCGGATACTGTACGAGCACGTGTTTTTGCTGGATACCCGGTAGTAAAACTGGAACATTTACAAGTAAGTGCATATGTGTGCAAGGGTCATCGTGACCCGCTAACGGGACCAGATAGTACTTGATAGTATTGTACCATGGACAAACAGTACCGTCTTTGCATTACATAGGAGCACAAGGGACAATACTGATTGAAATTATTGTGGATTTACTTTAGTGGAGAAAAGCATTTGGTATCCAAAATTCTATTCAATTCTGTAATGCTTGCCAAGAAAAATTCTTTGGCCAAAAATAAATGTTCTCGTTATATTGCAATCAATATCATAGTGTTTCAAATGGCAGCTGAACCATATGCTTTACCAATTAATAGTTGCGTACAAGTTAAATAGCATTATTCGATGTCATTTTAATATATCTTTGAGTTCTTAATAGCATTGATAAGCATTGATTGGTGTCATTATTTGTAACATTCAAGTTATATGCAATTATTGGATTCAATGTTTAAATATTTCGATAGACAGATGTGTAATGCCTAGTCTCTCCCACAGACCCTGTTCTCTAATACTCCTATTCGAAATATCTCCTTTGGACAAAAGCAAGTCTAGATGTTGTGGGGAACAGGTTAAAGAAATTCAGATTCTCCTTTCATAATAGTAGAATTTATTAAAAGTAATGTACTGTCATCCTCTGAGACTATTGACTGTCTATGTAATACCGACCAATGACAGTTTTATTGTGTATTGTGTAGGTAGTAGTTTCCCAGGGTTACCGATATAACTGCGTTACTAGCCTAAGTGTAACTCCGATATTAAATTCTTTTTCAGTTATTCTTTGTAATAATTGGATGGTATATGGTAAGTGGCTATTCTTATAATTTACATGATAGCATTCAGTGTTACTGCGATAGCAATGCTGCTGCTGCATCTAGGTAGGATAAACTTATCAATTTCAGAATAGAGGCCCGAGAGAAAAAGAAAGAAAGAAAAAAACATAATTATTTGTTAAAGTAAAAGTTATGTTTAGAGGACAACGACTCATGCTTGCAAATTGTTATTTTTTAACCTATCACAATGTGCTACAAACCTGCAACTTAAGATAAGTAAATAGTTGCCACGTGCATGTTTTTTGTTGTTATTGTTGCTTTCATTCAATGAGACGAACAGTGGAATCAGATCCATATAAAGTAGAAAACTCGTATGGCTAAGGAAACGCTTCAATTTCATGATAGATGATATGTGGAAAACACTTATGCACTGGGTGAGTACTCCATGATTGAATGTATTAGGGCTGTCACAAGTCACAGGTTAATAGCTCTCCATTTAATGTTATTACTCAAAAGCATTTACAAAGTTTGTAATAAACTATGTATCGCGATACGTACTATCGTATGGTGAGACTACTATAATTATCGATACGTATCGTAGCGCAAAGTAGATGTATCGTGGCACTTTCGTTGCGATAAATTGGTATGCTCACTCATACGTACACTTTCAGATAGGAATGTTTTTGGAAACAGGTTTGTCGATTTGTACAAAGAATAAACGAGGCCACTATTGAGTACGGCATTAATTGTTCTACCTTACCATAGTTAATGTTTTATCAAGACGTTAATTCAAACTGACTTTCAGCAACCGAAAACATAACTAATTACTGGAATTAGTATAATTCTAAATGTTATTATGAAGTCAAAATATTAAAAACAATTCATTTAAAGGGATACAATCACGCGCTTTTTTACATATTTCATGGTCAAACGAATTTATATCTGAAACTATTTACGTTTGATTTATCCACCCAAAAGTTGCTATTAACTCCTACACTTATTCCTCAACACTCCATAGTTATAACGAATTTAATATCTTATATGATTGAATGTTATTGAACATTAGTTATCTTGTCTTTGCTGTATCAACTGATATATGAAGGAAACGTAGCTGTGCCGTTTTATAATTTAGTCGTACCACGATGAGTTATGTCCCCTTGCATAAATATAATGAAGGAAAATACAATACGACCACATTCAGGTTGTTAAAATACACTATCGTGGGGTTGCAATAAAAGCGACTATAAATATATGTGATTGTATGCCTTTAATATCGGATACATGTATTTGATTGACTATTAATACATAATTTCCCCACTTAACGGTCAACTTTTAATCTATGGATTTCTTACTATTATACTTAAATTCGATGAAGGATTGATTCGATGATCCGGTTGTATCGCTTATCAGTCAGATTTTAACAAAACCGGAAGTGGTCGGTATAACGAGGTCTGACTATTTTAAATACAAATATAAATGTTTTGCAATGCTTGTTTACTAAACCTATCAATGAAGGATTATTGTTTTCACGAAATATATTGCAATTTTACATCACCAAGCCAAACCATGTTTGACCAAACTTGACTCAAATGTACAAACCCAAATTATAAATTGACCTGTAATGTAATTTGTACTAACAGTGCAGCGTTCAGATATTTGCCACCGTTGACATACTCAAGCGATGACCTACTTTCGTAATAACATTTTGAATCTGATTGCATAACGACTGAAAAGCTACGAAGATATACCATCGGGTAACAGATATAGTAAAAACATCGTATATGGAACTATGCATTAACATAGAATAGATTCATATTTCGATTATCGTTTTATTGAGGGAGAAATTAAAATGGAAACAAGAAGATATTGGTAGCATCATATCAAGTAATTATAGACTATTTTATTATATCTATCTCTATATTAAATACGCTTGCTAAAAATGGTTGTCACCCCTGAATTTATTTGCTATTACTTTTCACGTTTCATGACTGTGTTCTTTAGGGTATTTCTCTTCTGTGACTAAATTAAGCTTTGTAATCACACTGTGAACCATGTTATCGGTGGATATTAATTTGGTATTTGTAAATATTGATTGCTGGATTTTCCAATGATGACTAAAATTATCAGAATTGGTATTTTGAAAATATGTATTACCCATTATGCCAGAAGTACGTTAAGTATATGCAGTTATTTTCACCACCCAACCAACTTTTTCACATCTGGTACTTAATATGATTGAAGCCAGAGTGGTCTTAGAGGTTGACACCAATGTTTAGCAAGAGTATGATATATATCGAGAGGTTAGAGTCAGAAAACCTTATCGCCAATTTACCCCCACGCAATCGCAATTGAAACCTGTCTTACTCAATATCCATTCGCTAGGTATTTGACAAAATATCGTAGTTGTCAAAGATTGATGCTTTAACATGTTATAAACTCATTTTCATAACATTGCGTTCTGGCACTAGCCACTCGATATGATATGATTGAACAAAGCGTGATACCTTTACTAGTCTTCAATCATTACGTATCGGATCACCTATGTGTCACTCTCCATCGATTGCTTCAGACATAAAACCAACCGTAACGACCACGAGGCTCTAAGAATTGAGAGGTACGCTCGTACCTAAATGGTAGGTCTCCATTATGGCGGTACGGTCATGAAGAGTCCTTACAAATCAAAGTGTTGCTAGTTTGAAAGTGAAGAAATGTTGTTCTACTTGCTTTCTGATCAAATTTCACTCAGATTATGTATTCTATGAAGAATATTTGAAAGATATGACATGTAAAAGTATTGACACTTTTAAAAATTCTTTTATTTTTTTTAAAATTCTTTTTTTACATTTTTACATTTATTGGTAAAAGTTGATAACATATATAGAGACCTCTTCGGACATGTCTGTGACGCCTGTTGCACATTTCCGCCATGATGGAAACCTTCCACTTAGGTCAAGGCGCATATCTGTGGATGTCCTTCTGTCTGGTCCGAATGGCTATAAATGTGTTCATGCGTGTGGCCTACGTTGAAAAATATTAATTGGTTACTATTAGTCAGTCTAATACCCCAATCTGTTTGGAATCAAAACAATACATTTTAAAGTGACTCTTGCTTTTGATCTATGTTCTAGAAAGTTGTAACGAAAATTAGTATACTTTTGTGCTCAGATGAACAAACCTTAGATTACTTCCTAAGGCTTATACCGGGTAGTTTGTCTAAAACCCGCTTCAACTGAAATTTCGAAAAGTGAATGCAGTAATATAAGTGAGTAAAGTGCATACGTACTACCCTCATTCTCACTAATAAGAGACAATTGGGTATCAGAAATTGACTAAAATTAAACTAAATATTCAGTTAAATATTTATTGGCCATAAGATAATGCTAGATGTAACGTGTAGCCTGTAAACGTTTAAATAGCACCATTGGCATTTCATGGGATTTGTTTTTAAATGGCTTTAAACAATGACACCCATATTTCAAAAGTATTAAAACAGAATACATATTTGACTTTTTACGCAAAGATAGTTAAACATTTATCGATAGGTACTATACATTCCCCTGCATACAAGAATTCAATACTTTGTCAATCTTACTCAGTTCAATTGATCAGGGTATCCTTTCACAAAGCTCTCTTAGCCACAATGCTCTCTTTGCAGTGCATTAGCTATCGGCAAAGAGAGTGCGATGGTTTCTTAGTAGATAAGCGAGCTTCGTGAAAAGATAACCAGTATTGTACGTTGTTTGACTAGACATAGATCTACCATTTACAAGTTAAAATAAAAACGTGTATTTTCTAGACATGGAAGGATCCACGGCTGGGTTGTTACTTCAAATGAGTATAATTTCAGTTTTTGTTTGGCTAGTCAATCAAACTGAATGTATTCAGACTTACAATTATTTGCACATCAAAGGTATTATTTAGCAGTAAAGTATTCATCGAACGATATTAACGCTACCACTCATCCTTGATATTTGACTTGTGCCTACGTAAGGACGAAGATCCTATGTAACAGGCCTGTGAGAATGCATATTGGTCTTTCCGAAAATTGTTGTTACCTCCCCTGAACAAATTCGATATGATTATCTCCCTTTACCGAATCATAATATTTCTTGCCAACATGGATACAAACAGTGTTAAAACTACGAATTTTAAACATGATTTTTAGAAAATATGTATATCAGAGCTGCCTAATTATTGTTGGATTAAAAACAAGACATTTTCAAACGTTAAGTCTATGTAGTCTCCTCTAGAGAAAGGCGCTCAAATACTTGGTAGTATGCGAACAAGCAAGACAGCCAGCTGAGCGCATGTTATCGAACATCGTAAGTTGTTATTTAATATATCACGAAACTGGTTGTATTGTTACAATATGCGTAGTTGGATTAATAGTGACATATTAAGCTACGGTATGCTTTGTATAGTTAACACAATTTTGTAGATTCTCGCATAATAAGTTTGCCGGTGTGTGCTATTTCTACAATGGCGTACAGCTAAAAGCAAGACTAGCGCTCAAATTCAAGTACTAGGTGGAAGTGCTAGAATATTCAGAAAGAGGGGAGAAGAGGTAATTCAAGGGAAGTAACTCTGTCGCAACTAGACTTTTCGGAAAGTCCTATTGGCTGACATGTTTCAATAGTAATAAAGGCGTATCTTATAAACAAGTAGAAATATGTATTAAAGTAAGTACATTTGTTCTTTTTGGTAAAATTGTAGAAAGGACATTGTCTTACTTCATAGATAGTTGTATGTCTTTTCCCCTAGGCTGATTCTTACCAGTTTCCTAGACATCACGTGGTGCGAATCTGTCGATTTAGGAGATAATTTCAATAACATCCCGCAAATTTCAAAACACCATATATCTATTTCCAATCGTCGCGAATGGGTGAAAGATTCCCGCAGCGACGTTAAACTCCATAATCACTCATCACTCATCTATTTCCATTGTAACACATAATACATTCGACGCCAAAGTTCATTTTACGGAGGAACTCTTTCTTGTTAGCGCGAATGTTTTGTGGTGAAACATTCCCATTCACACAGCCACCATAAACTCATTTGTTGAGTTTACTGGTTATATTAGGCTAGTTATGAATAACGAAACTATTCGTCAGCATCTAAATACTCAGAGAGAACACTTCCTACCTCAGTCGCGTTCTAGAATCTAGTTCATGGATGAAGCATTGGAGGCATAGATTATATGAGGTAATAGCTTCTTTGTTTACAAGTTGAAAAGATGCCGTCTCTTAGATTTGAGTAGTTTCAATGACTGATCTGTATTCCGTTTGGTAGGCTTACGAATTCAAGCAATCTACAATAATATTGTTGGAAATGTCACATTCACAAGCCGCTGCCGTATGTGGCGTCTACGCGTTCCTGCGTTAGAACAACTCTCACTGTAACTATTCATGATAAATCCCACAATTTCAGGATCTATTTTTTGAAATTCATAACAAAAGTAATTATTTTCTCTGAGGTAGAAGTCCGATTGAAGAGGACCATATAGTAGAATCAGTAACGACTAGTATCACTACACCGTGAAAGCTCTCGACCACTTAAATTGCTAGAAGTTAAGGAATGTCGTCATCATCAATGTGCAGCAGCTGTTCCTTAGTGTCACATGTTCTCAGGCTATCGTTAAAAATACATGCCTCCTGTGAAGAGGATACTATAAAGTGCTAATTCCAGAATACATGCAATTATTAATACACGTTCTCCGGTTGTGTTTCAGCATACACCATCATGTCTGAAGCTGCTCTTGATCTGAGTAAGCCGGCGTTGCCACCTCACTCGGAGCGTCTGGCACCCATCCTCCCCAATATGCCCTCGCTACCCCCCGACATCAGCAGCGATTCCGGACGCGCATCGACATCTTCGACAAGTTCCGGTGACGACACTAGGGCCCGCCACCGATGCGAGAGAGACAGCCCTGTGGATGTGAAACCGCAGCCCATGGCCTTGTCTCCAAAACAGTCCGATTTCGAGGCGACAATGGACGACGAAGACGATCGAGATTCAGAGGACATGGATAGACCAGATCGCATCGCTCCAGTCAGACCCTTCAAGACATACCCGATGGATTCATACTCCATGATGAATAATTCGCTAGCAGGGATGTCAGGAGCGCTTCTATGTCCATCGGGTCAACCAGGGGTACAGATGTCGCCGCTTGGAACCATGCCGTCCATGTTGGAAGCAGCTACGCCATTCGCCCTAACTCCCATGACCTCACATCTTTTACAACGGAAGCGGCGAGCCGAAAATCGGGACCAGGCTCTGGAAGATTTGAAGAAGATGGTACCCGTGCCAGAAGAGAGGAAGGACGATGCATACTGGGAAAGAAGACGTAAAAACAACGAAGCTGCAAAACGATCCAGGGACGCGCGAAGACAGAAAGAGGAAGAGATTGCAATGCGTGCAGCGTACCTTGAGCAAGAGAACCTCAAACTCAGAGCACAGGTCGCCATTTTGAAAAATGAAACAGCAAAGCTGCATTATATGTTATACAACAGAATGTGACCATAGCAAAAAGAGTACAATATTTGCCGGGCCTATCGATGAAATATCAGTGTAGAAATCAAATTATGTTTTCCATTAGTACAATAACATCTTATAACAGTCTATTTCGAAATCAAATTAACAAGCTATCATATTTCAACAAGTGAATATCCTTTCTTTGAGTATAATTCCATAAGGACATTTATTTTCACAATTGAAAAGCGTATTGTTATTGATTTTTCCTGTTCTATTGTATGCTAGATGAGTTGTGTATCATATGATATATGATGTCCTTACCATGCTTATAATAAAACATAAATTTTCAATGTGCATAATGCTGATGTGCATAATAGTCCAAGTCAAGATGCATACCCAGCAAATATATTTCTATCATAGGATCTCTGGGCGTGGAACTGAATATTATTGACTTTGACGTACATCGTGATTTGTGTTCAATACCATCCATTATGTGACATATTTAATATTTGCATTATAACGCATCCATCGTGGAATACATCTAAATCTGGCCCTCACCCATACACTGAAAACTACCCGTGTTTATCCGCTTCGTAGGTCCGACTCTATAGCACCAGATATGCTCATTGTGTTGAGGCCTGGAAATCCTAGCCCTGCCGCCCACTCAGGAGAAAGCTGTTGTGATTTATTTGTATACGCGTACGTCATCATCTCTGTTGTGGATGATGGTGGAGTCTGTTGGTATCGTGGCTATCAATAACGTTAGTACTCGCTGGAGTAACATGAAGAACAGTTACCACGATGGGGTACTCTTGGGGCAAATAAATACGTTAAATGATTTTGGTCAATACCAGCTCAAACTTTTAGTCAAAACAGTTAAGTGTACATTAATAAAGAAGGAATAGATTTAATCTGAGATGTAATTGGCATTATTATGTGAGCTTATTTTCCCCAACATTGCAATAACTTCCCAGAAAATTTAGAAAAACAATCAGAATAATCACTGCGTAAGAGGATTAAATGCTGGAACTATAATCAAAATACATTTACAAATAATTTGAAATGGCTTCCATGTATGTCAAGTATGGTGAATATCCCAATTTTGTTAGAAGTTACAATGAAATCATTGGAGAACTTGACGATAGTTGTAATAATGAGCTCTAACAGTATTGATAACATGGTAAGCAATTTAGGAGCCATGTGTATTGTTTCACACAGCTCTTATCGTAGCGATCTCTTATAGATGGCGATCATGCACTTTTGAAAGATATATCACCAGTTAATTTTTAGTGGTATTATGTATATAAAATGTATATATTCTTTGTAGGTAAAGATATTTTGTCAGTGGCACTACAATATTAGAGTATCGTTTAGCCAATTAACTTCACCAGTCATGTCAATATAACAGTGTGAGACATTAACAAGACAAGAGCTATATCAAAGACATCAGGGCCAATTAAAAATGACTTAGCCAAGCCTGGACCATGCAATCGCAGAAAGTAGGTGCAAATTTAGATATAGAATTAGTATTTTAACTAAGACAATCGGTCTTTGCCAAAGTGCAATTAGCTTAGACCGAGTGAATTTAGCTAAGACATTGGCCATCGGGCCACTGCTAATGTCGCACACTGCCCATGTGGGCGATAAAAAAAAAATTATATTAATAATAATGGTATCGAACCCTCAGCTGACCTGTATAAAAAGTCAGCAGGGAGGGATCTCAAACTAGTTTTTCACTAGATTCGGAGACTGGTGTTATCTGGTGTCAACGTATTGTCCATATACACTGGATGGCTGGTGGAGTAAAATCTGATCTGTAAATATGCCCAATCGTATGGCGATTCCTGGAGATGTCAAATTGCCACTGCCCTACTCATCATCTTCATGGCAATATATCTCCTAGACAGCAACTCGACAGGGAGTTTAGCTATATTGAAATGAGAATGTCACACCAGGTGCTCTATTTATGGAGACATGATTCTATAATGTATTATGTATTTGCAATGATATTTGTTACTGACGAGATCCATCGTCGCATTCCACCGGTAAATTATGGTCTTAAATTATGTAACCCCACTAAAATAATTCCCGCTTCGACTACTTTATGCATGTTTTTAATCATATACTGACGAATATATTGAAAATAATATCAAGGATGCACAGATTGGGTAGATTTAAATAAACAATTTCATGTGTACCATTCTGAATGATGTCGATTTAGAAAAGATCGTACACGGGTTCGGGCACCTGCTACTTCCGGTTTATTGACGTAAATACATATTGTGCCTTACTAGCAGTATTTATAATACCCACATTATAAGACAGTATTAAATATCCCAATTTGTCTCTAGATTCATCACACAAAGGTTTAAATATAAAATATCCAGGAACATGAAGCGCAAGAGAGATGTTGAAAATATTATCAAAACGAGGCTTACAGCGGCATCTTACTTCCGGGGTGTGGATGTCTAAACAGTGACGTTTAATTATTGTCTCTTTATTTTCGTGTTATAGACCTAATTTTCCTGAAATCATTAGCAGGGATGTCGAAAAATACAGGTGCTAGCAAATTCAGGAAAGTTGATGTCGATCAATATGATGACGATCGTTTTCAAGAAGAGGAAAACGACGCCTCAGAACAAGGACCAAATGAAGGGGAAGTAAACTCATTGCTCACACAATATCCTTTCCCTTAACTAGCATCTGAAGGGTGTTCATCTGAAGAATGTTATTGTTAATATCAGATCATATGTCCACATGTTCCACCATTATCCAAACCATTATATTGTGTTGCTCGAGTTACCAGTATTCATCAATTAAAGTTTGCCTCAGGCTGCATATATGAGAATCTCATTCAGATCAACTTCCCTTGGGCAGCTGTTGGGCAATTTAGTATTAGTAGTCTTATTAATTAGGTTTATAGTTATTTATCATGAGTACTGTAACATATTAAGGACATATTTCTTATAGGGAGTAAGTATTATATTTAGGAAAATATTATGATACACCTACCATGACCTGATGACTACATGCAGTGACAGTCACACACACACACGCACGCATCCACGCACACACACATACACACTTTAAATCTATTTAATATATACATTTGCAAATTGAAACATGTTGAAAATGATCTAACAATATTCCAATTATCGACAATTAATTTTGGGGTATATTGGTAAGGTTACAGGTATTGTGTATTTGTTTACCTTAACGTTTGACACAGGGAAGAATGTGGATGCTCTCAAACTGATGCTGACTACTGGGCCTGTCGCCACTAAGAATCAGACTGTCAAAGTAAGTAATGTCTGCTGAAACTGAGAGCATTTACCTATATTGTTGCATAATAATAAATTAATAATAATAAGCATTTACTGCTTAGATTCACACTGTTGCAGTCCACCCAGCTGTGAATGGGTACCTGGTAGGATGCGATGGAATAGTGAATGTTAACCTTCTAGGTCCTTGAACTGGCAGCTTGGGTTGTATATTTCCCAGGAAGTTGAGAATGGGAAATTAGTGCACATTGATCTGGGTAATAATGTAGTGCCATGAGCACATTTTCGAGCAATATTAGTATGCATGTTACAGGGATAGCAACTAACTTTAAAACTTACTCCTGACTTGCCCGAATAGTAATACAAATAACAAATGTTGTGAATTTCTACTCGCCCTTAGGATATTTTAGTATTGGGACTGGGAGAAATAGTCCAGGAGACCGGGCGAGTGAATTGTGAGCTCTGATGTTAATAATAATAATAGTAATATCGGTTATTAAGAATGTGAAGTGTCAATGTCATACGATCCATAAATAATTATCATTATGCGTTTAATTGTACAAGATAAATGTATTATATTTCAAGACTTTTCAGATGACAACAATCCTGATGTGTGTTTTATTTATGTTTTCCTAGGACAGGGCAACACAGGTTCTCATTCGAGTCCTGACGTCTTTTAAATCTAGCGAAATAGAAAAGGCAGTGACATCGTTAGACAGCAAGGCAATCGACATGTTGATGAAATACATCTACCGTGGCTTCGAGAACCCTTCAGAAGGCAGTAGTGCTGTGCTCCTTACATGGCATGAAAAGGTGGGTACCCGGTAGGAGTTAGAAGCAAGAGCATCGGAATCGAACATTCTTTGGGTTAAGCAAGACCCAGAGGTGTAATATTGTGGTATTGTGTTGCTTAACTTTTTACTTTTATTTGAGTTTCAAATTAGAGCCATTTTCAAGACAAGTTTGATTATATCATGGCTTGTCAATTTATGCCTGGATGACACCTACAACAATTGGCACTGGTTTGAGTTCATTTTATCCTTTTCTCAATAGAGTTGTCATAAACGGAATGTGAAGGATATGATTTTCTTTCGATGATCTAATCATATTAATAAATTATTTGAATAATCTTTTGTTTCTTTCAGACGTTTGCTTTTGGAGGTTTAGGAAGCATTGTGCGAGTCCTCACTGACAGAAAGAGAGTCTGATAGTGTAGAGTCCCAATATATTTATCTACATGTCATTAATCATATGAAGAGAGTGAGGGAGAGAAAAGTCTTCTGTCTACTGTCACTGCAGACCATTGGGAAATGTTTACATCCATTCAGTCTTTAATCGATTGGAGCTCCACATCGAACTGTATTCAATATGCTCGGTCAGGGCACCATTTGAAAATGTCACGTATCCTCAATAAGGGCTCCAAGAAAACAAGTGTTATACTTGCTTGCCCATATTAGATGAAAATAGATTTTGCTAAGACTGATATATATTTCCCCAATGAGATTGTATTGGTCATTCTTAGGCTCATTACTCAAAGTATGGTAAAATCAGTCCATATCAAGTGAAAGATTTGTAGTAAGAAAATGTACAGAATGGTTGTTAGGGTATGTTTGGATCAATACTAAATTTGAAAAATGGATTTTGTTTATTGCAGCATATTGCTGTTCATAATATATTTCATCCAGAACCATAGAATGGTAGGATTGTTTTAGGTGTCAAATGGATTTTCTTGTTGCATACTAGAATGTAGATCTTAATTCTATTCATGATACATGTACAAGCACACCACACACAAAAAAATGTCTCGTGGTAACAAATGCAAATTTTGTATCGTGGAGAAAGAAAGAATCTGAAAAGTTTTTGGTATTTTTCATACAGCATGTTTATAATTTCCACAGTTAACACAAGTCATATTGTAACATTATTAAGATGGCCAACATTTTTTATTTAATAAATTAAGTTAGATATTTCAATATCAGCTGCAATCTACATATACATGTCTGGCAAAGAATAAAATAACATACATTAATTTGAGGTACAAATTCTACCATATATGTATTATTGTACATTTAATCTCTTCAATTTCAACACCTGTATAATCATGTTAACCTTCTCCCTTCTGGACTTTGCACAGGCATGCATTTCCACTTGCCTTCAGCATGGAGAGGGTTAATGCCATTTATTATAACATGTAACTGTGATAAAGAACTATGTTACATGCTGTTTTATATTTCTGTTTTCCATGAATAATAAAGGTATACTTCATATTAGTTGCATTCAATTATTTTGTCAGCTCCAGGGGATTAAAAAAACATAGTTTCAATACTTGGATGAAATTGCAAACAGTACCCAGAGCTCTAGAGTAATATTTGTCCGACGTACAGGGGCAAGTTAAATTGCACTGCAGCAACATATATTTTAAAATATAGCACCTTTGGTGCCATTGCAACTTGCCCCGATTAGTCCTGCAGGCAAGTAACTCAAAATGTTAGTCTGGAGTCCTGGGTCTGTATTCTCAAAACTTCGTAAGTCCTAAGAAGTTCGTAAGTACTAAGAATTTGCCAAACTGGTTTTCTT